>WYDI02006638.1:11023-26806 GCA_009867235.2 Psittacus erithacus
TCTTGTCCAGGCTGCCCCAGCCCAGCTCTCTCAGCCTGGCTCCAGAGCAGAGCTGCTCCAGCCCTTGCAGCATCTCTTTGGCCCCCTCTGGGCTTGTTTGAGCAGGTCCACGTCCTTCTTGTGTCAGTGGTCCCAGAGCTGGATGCAGTACATAGAGTACAGCCAGCAGCAGAATGGAGGTCTGTAGTGGTGTCTCCTTATGTGCTTTCCCCACTCAGGCACTGGCCTTTTGGATGTGCTGTTTTGGCATCAGCTTGAGTGAATGATGCAACATTTGTTATGTTTTCCCTCCTGTTTTGTGAGGAGGTTGTATTTCCTCTTCATTCTATTATGCCATGGTGAAAAGAACAAATAAAAACACATAGCTTGAAGTACTGAAAATAGCTTTTCAGCTGCTGAAATCCAAACTGCAGTAGGCTTAAGCTTGCCAGAATGCTTGAATGTGTATGTGTTAAGCCTAGCTCCCAGGGGGAGGCTCATGTGCAGGTTTTCCTTTGTGGCTTTGTTCACTGCACTGTGACTATGTAATCATAGTAATGTAGGAAAATGGGTGGGATTCTCTGGGAGATAAGCCGTTTGTTATGGGAATTACCTTGTAATGGTTCGGTAATCATTCTAGCTGCTTTCTTTGGTCTTGGTCCTGTTCATACCTATTGAATGTTTGTTCCTAACTGAGCTCCAAGACTGTTCATTGGAGTTGGAAACACTCTGTGATCTCAACCTGAAAGTTCTCAAGGCTGAAAAGAACTGCATTGTAATCAAGTTGTAATCTTAATAAGTACAAGAAATCAGAGTATTTAAGGGGACATTTTTATTCTTACCTTATTGTTGCATTTATAGACAGTGAATTGTGTTAAAGCTTGGTTTGTCCATAGCCATATGTGATGTTCTCAGTTCTGTTCAGAATTACAAGTAACAAATGGTGCTGTTTTCGTTGGTTGGTGTTTTAAGAGGAAGTATTGGACAGAAAATGTTTAATGTCCCCAGAGGATATTCAGGACTTTGTGTCATTTTACATAATTTTTAGATTAAAAAAATCAAACCAAAATATTGGGCTCCAATCATCAAACAAAAAATAAAAGGATGTCCTTCCTTGAAGGGGAAAAAAAAGAAACCACATCACTATTAAATGTGCTATAAAATTCCTGTGAAATTAGAGGAAAAGTAATGCTCCTTAAAAAGAATCTCATGTACTTCATTTGTTACAGAAGTCTAGAAAATTAATGAATGGTCCAAGGAAAGTGGAGGTAGTTATTTATAGGAATATAAGATTGCACACACATTGCCATCTGGTACCAATTTTGAACCAGAAGTAATTCATTTCTTTTACTTCATGCCGTGTGATTGTGGAACTTGTTGCTGCAGGGTTTACAGAGGCCAGAATTGTAATTGGGTTCAGAAAGGAACTGAGGATGTTCATGGTAGGTGGATTTGTAAGAGAATGCTAAACAATCTGGATGCAGGCCTGGCACAAGTAACCCCATGTTTTCTGAGGATTTCTGGAAGTTGGGAAGGATTTAGGAGAAGGATTTGTTTCCAGCATCGTTATTGTTAACTAGCATTTCTCTGTCACAAAGTGCATCTACATTTTCTCACAAACTTGAACGTGTTTGTAGTTGCATATACGTGGAGTTACTCCTTAGTGGCAGTTCTTTATCAGCATTGAATGCACCTACCCCTACTGTTCTTGGTCACATGCACTGACATGTAGAAAGCTATTACTCAGAAAGATCTGATGATGCAAAATGAATGATATGCCTGCTCTCTGTTTGCTTTAGGATGCCGGGCCTTGTTTGACCATTCATCACACAACTCAAGCGCAAAAGTAAAAGAGAGGAAGCTACAAGGGACTTGTCCTCCTCTTGGTCGCGGAAGCTATGGAAAAGCTTGTTTGCATGAAAGCAGTCAGAGGTCCCCACTTTTTAATCCCCGTAATGGTTTTCACACTTTACATTCAGAGCACAGTCCTGTGAAGCCAAGGATTATTACGGTGGTGAAACCTGGTGGCCACACACTCAGAAGGATAACCTTGCTTCTCAACAGGAGATCGGTCCAGACCTTTGAACAGCTGATGGCTGACATTTCAGAGGCTCTGGGATTTCCACACTGGAAGAATGACCGTGTGCGAAAGCTTTACAATCTGAGAGGCAGAGAAATCCAAAGCGTTTCTGACTTCTTCAGGGAAGGTGATGCATTCATAGCGATGGGGAGAGAGCCCCTCACTTTGAAGGACCTGGAAGTGGTACTACAAGAACTTTATCCTGAAAATCCATATGCTGCCAGTGCTGCCACTCAGCAGATTGAGGAGCAGTCCCAAAAGCTGCTGAGCAGGCTGTATGACAAGGCTTCCAAAGTGGACAGTGGCTTTGATGAAACAGAAATTGCCAAGAACTGCAGCAATGGCATGTCTCCCAAACTGGTAGCTGGACATAAAGGAAAAAGTCAGGCCAAGACAAAGCAAGAGGAAAAAATGAGAACAAAAAAGAAGTGGAGTAGGGAGAGCTGGGATGGGGAGCAAGGAGTGAAGCCTTCTAGGAAGATCCGGGAAAGCGAGAGGTACTTCAGCCGTGAGAGGAGTCCTGAGGATGGGTTAGAAGGGAGTTTGGAGGAGGTGGTGAGATGTGAGAAGTGTGAACAGGAAAGGCAGGCCAGGCAGAAGTTAGAAAGGGAAAGGCGGGCTGAGGCCTCGCTAGAGAACAGAGACCTGACCGCGGGTGCTTGTCACAGGTACCACCTAGAAAGAAATGCAAAAATCAGGAATTGCCGGAAATCCTCAGAAACTTGTCTGGAAGGTGAGGAAGTTGGTTGGAAGGATAATAGCTGTAGGAGGACGTGGAAGCCCCTGCTTAGGAATGTTAGCGAAGGGCTGGAGAAGCAAAAAAGGAGCATCGAGAAGGAAAGGGATGTGGAGAAACATGAAAGCCATGGGAAGGAAGTAGTGAAAATCAAGAAGAATGCTGCAGAAGGGCTGCAGCTAACTCGGGAAGCAAAGGAAGAGAATGGAAGCAGCTGCGTAATGAACCAAAGTGGTTGGCTAAAGAAAGATGCTCCGAGGGATGCTGAGAAACCATCTAAAACACATAGGGAGGGCAGAGAGGGACAAAGGGCTAAAGAGGAGGGCGCCAGAAGAGAGGGGAATATGGCGTGTAGAGAGGGTGACATGGCGCGACGAGAGAAAACAGGGGAGCGCAGGGTCAGTAAAGAAGAAAGCAAGGCTCAGGGGTTGGAAGGCACAAGCCGGAGGCATGCCATTAAAAACAGAACTGATGTGGAGAAACACTACGAGATTGGCAGAACTATTGGGGATGGGAACTTTGCAGTGGTGAAGGAATGTCGCCACTGTGACTCCAACCAGATCTATGCCATGAAAATCGTTGATAAATCCAAGTTGAAGGGGAAAGAGGACATGATGGAGAGTGAAATTCTGATCATCAGGAGTCTCTCTCATCCCAACATAGTAAGCTTAATTGAAGTGTATGAGACAGAAGCTGAGATCTACCTAATCCTAGAGTATGTCCCAGGAGGGGACTTATTTGATGCCATCATAGAAAGCGTGAAATTCACAGAGCATGATGCTGCTGTCATGATTACTGACCTGTGTGAAGCACTGGTTTATATCCACAGCAAGAACATTGTCCACAGGGACCTCAAACCAGAGAATCTTTTGGTAAGTATTGGCAAACGCATTCCACGTGAGCAGGAGTTGAATTCGTTTTCCTTTTAGTTGTGATATTTGACTGTTTTGAAGCAAACACTTTGTAGAGGGAATGTGCTGTGGCAGGTCTGTTTGGAAAAACAGGTGTAATTTTGAAGTGAAATTACCATTGCAGTTCACCTCACGTAGCTCTCCTGTGTATTGCAGATAGAAATGCAGATAAAAATGGCCTGATTTCAGGGGTAGTGAGCATTTGTATCTTTCTGGAAGTCTGGTTTCAGGTATGAAGGATGATTCTTCTTGTGGGAAGCACACACTGAACCATGAGGCCTTGCACACCAAAATTTATCACAATGGCTAATTTAACTGATTTATTTGGCAGACTCTTTTTGTCCGCTACTGCAGTGATTTTTATCTTGTGGCCATTTACTTTCTTAGGAGCAGAAGTACCATGCAGTTGATTAAAATGACCTGACGATAAAACGTGTTTTGGTGCAAACCAGCACTAAAATCAGCTCAAATACTAGCTTCATGCCACAGAGAAAAGTTCTTTTTTCCATCGCATTTCTGAGGCTGCATTCTCTGCATCCAGCACTATAGTCAAAAGAATTACTCACATGTGTGAACATACAAAGGAATGTTTGCAGCGCTGGCACTTGACAAGACATTCATTGTAGAACCGTAGCAGCAAGCAGTTCTCCCTTGCTAATTGTGTGTTAGAGGGTTCCAGATTTCCTGATGGATACCAAGTATTTGTCAGTCTGTAATGAGTGTGGCCCCTGGGATGTGCAGAGGTTGCACAAGGACCTCAACCTCTTACTCTCAGAGCTGACTGAGCCATTGCACCTATACTAGGCCTTGCTGCGCATCCTGATGAGTCTGATGCCAATCCTTGGTACATGGAGTGTGTGTAAATGTGAGCTGGGGAGTGCAAATGGTTGATGTCCAGGAAAAAGTGGGATTGTAGGCGCTACTTTCATGCCTTGTTTTGCCAAAACTTCAATTAAAACCACAGGGCTTTCTCCAGGAGCTGATTTTTTCCATTATGACCCAGGCTCTGCTCCTTCCTATTTGCTGAAAATAAGCCAGTGCATTTGAAACACCTGAAGCCAGATGTTTCATTTCCCTCTGTAATATGTAATCATTGCAGTGATGCAGGTAAGCAAAGGGATCAAGATGCAGGTCCATTCTGGTTGTTTTCACATTTAATTCACAGCACTGCAAACCAGAGATTGCTGGGCAATCAGTGTTGTGCAGCACTGAAATAATCATGTTGCCTGTTCTGACAGTCAAGGACAGGCTGGCCCCAAGCCTGTAGGTATTTTGTCATAGGAGACCAGCGTTCCCCAAACACTGGTTCCGCTTTTCCTGTGGGAAGGGAAATTGTACCTGTTCTGGTTTCACCTTTTGCTGCTTGTTAGTGAATGTGATGTTTTGATGCCTGTTTCAACAAGCCAAAAGAGTTTATAAGCTCTTGATAGTGTTGGGTAACTGATGTGCTGTTTAAAACATGCCATTTGGGTAAGATTCTGCCTTTTCTGGCTTTTTAACATGTTCTCTCTGACTCCTCTGAGCGACTGGACCAATAGCAGCAGAGTAGGAAGGGGACCTGCTGCCCATTTTTAACATCAGCCAGTGCTCCACAGTAACAAACAGTACTGAAGCAAGTTTCAGGGGTTGTCCCGCTGCTGTTGGTGGGTCAGGGGCTGGGGGAAGCCTTCTGGAGAGGAGGTGCAGTGCTGGAAGTGTGGGATGTCCTGCAGGGATGTCCTTGGGTGTGGGATACCTCTTGCTTCACTCCAGATTCCTGCACTGCAGATGTTTAAGTCTGAATTAGTGTCCCTAGGCTTTCTCTGTATGCAGAGGACAGAAACAGGGATGTACTTTCAGGCTGCTGACTTGTTTGTCCTACTTTGAGATCTTTTTGTCAGGTGAATCTTGTCCTTTATATTTGTGGTCTACAGTTTTCTCCCTCTTTCCAGCCAATGGGAAATGGAAGAAAACAGATCCTTGATCTGTTTTACTAAGGAAATGAGTTTGCCTACTGTAAACCTGCTTTGTGTGAGAATCCAACCCTGTTCATTATGGCATTTGAACATAGTAATTTCCATGGCAAATGACTTGTCTCCATCTGAATTGCCAGAGAAGCAGCAAACTGGGGAAAATGAAAGCTGGTGGAAGAAGACAAACCGTTTCTATCCATGCAGAAGAAAAGGTGCAAATGCACTTTGATGCCCAGTAAAATTATTTGACACAGGAGAGAGCTGGAAACCAGGGGTAACTACTAGTTCACTGCACTACTGCTCCTCTTATGGAGCTGTCCTCTAGTTATAAACTTCTGTAGCAGTCCATCTTCATTGTTTTTAGTTTCCTTCTGTCCCTCTTTTACCACTGTGTCTGCTCACAGTGATCAGAGTGGTCACAGCATTGCTGTGAGGCACAAGGATGGTGACTTGCACTGCGAGACCAAAACCCGTTTGACTGCTGGCGTGAAGACAGCTGCTCTGACTCCCTGCTGTCTGCCAACACAGTCACCTCATTTAGGACTAGGTGCTCAGCAGGGAGAGCTTTGCCACCAGGGATGGCAGTGGGATGATTTTGGTCCCACGAAAGAAGCCAGTCATTTCTTTAATGCTGCCTGGAGGAGCAGGATTTGCTGGCAAGGTTTTTGGGGAAGGGATGTTTAATTCTGCAGGTGCTGGCATTCCTTGACTTGTGAGACATTAATTTCAGAGTCTAGTGGTGGTTTTGCAGGTTATAGGCTGTAAATGGCACAAAGTCACCTCCTTCCTGTGTTGTAAGGGGAAGGGACAGGGTTATATTTGTGACTCTGTGCTCATCTCTTTGTACGCTTCTGAAACATGCTTACATGGCAGGTGTTTAACACTTGGGTTCATAAACAAGTGTTATAACTTTTTGTGCATTCGAGTTTCCTCCTTCCCTTTTTTCTAAGTTCAAGTTCAACCTTTTTGTCCTTTAGCTTTGCTTTTGTGACTGTATTTACGTACGCACAAAGCACTGTCAGAGGTTTCTGAGTACAGTTCAGTTAAACTAGTTTACTAGTTACCTGCCAGGAGCTTTCAGTCTGATAGAGATTCTTCTAGCTAGTAGCAGGGGGTGTCTGAATCTTAGATGTGCCAACAGTACCTTTTCTTAAGTGCTATTTCTAATATACAAAACAACCCATGGGCTAACTTGCTGTAAGAAGACCCTGCGCTACCATATGTATGTGCGTACAGAGAAATATTAATGCTGTAAGTTATCATCTGCTGATCTGCATGATCTGAAATCTGATGGATTTCACAAGGTAGATATGAAACCAAACAGGAGCATGAAGTACTGGAAGTCATCAACGTACAGGAGAAAAGGAGCTCAATTTGTCCTTTCTTTGAAGATTAACTTGGCTTTGTACTAGTGTATTATCATCTTCTGGATGTATGGGTGGGATAGCTAGAAATCCTCAGGCAATATTCCGATGTCCTTCTATGCCATCTGTCTTGGAGAGAGCAGTGAGCAATTCTGACTGCCTTTAGTCCAAGACTACCAAACACTGGCTTCTCTTGCAGCTGAAGGACGTGGGTAGTTGTATGGCCCAAGTTGGCTGGCTACAGAAAGTGTACTGAATACTGGTCTTATCTCAGTTGCCTTGTCTTAGCTGCCTGTAGTTAACAGTTTTAAACGGACTTTTGGAACCATTCTTTTTAGTCTTGAATGTAGACACAGAAAAAGCTGTCTTGTAGGTGTTACAGTAAGGCTGGTATGTTTGTTTAATGTTCCCATTTTTCCTTTGTTCTCCCAAATTCACAGAGCACATCCTGTAGATGTCAGAGGCTAGATTTCTCTGGAGCAGGTTGTATGTTTCTGTGATAGCGCTATGAGTAAGTAGTCTGGCTTCAGAAAGCTGAGGAAGCTTTTGCTTCTATAGTGAAGTATATTTGCATGCTCAAGGTGATGCCAAGTGATGGGAAGGTAGACTGGGAGTACCAAGTTGAGGATGAAGGGAATGCTCTCTCTGCCTGAGCTGACTTTAAGCTGTTCTGAGCACAGTGTTAGTGAGGATGCTGAGGAGTTCTGGGCTGACGCTTTCAGGTGTGCTGACAGGCCACATGCTGTCTTTAAAATGATTGTTACAAAGCTGTGAAAACGCACCCTCAGTGCATGCTGTTCCTACCTGTCCTGTTAATATATAATGAAAGCTCAGTGGGTTTGTCCTGGAAGAACAGATGGTGCAGTGTTGCCACCTTGTGCTGTGATGAGAGATTAGGAGCCTGGCATGGAAGAGAATGACTTGGAAGGGACCTTAAAGCTCATCTAGTTCCAATCCCCTGGACGGGCAGAGACCTGCTGCTCCAAGTCCCGTCCAAGCCAGTGTTTTTAGTGTTAGTACAGTAGCATGCAGAGTATTGATTGAAATTGCATGTGACATAATTTTCTTATATAATTGTAAAAGCTTTATTTATAAAAAGGGAAAATAGAATAATGCTCCTGTTTCATATGCTCAGTCATATAAAATTGAGCATTTCACTTGTGAGGTGTTGTAGCATCATACCACTGTTACCTCTATTGTTAGACTATAGATGCTGCTCTAAAAAGTAACTGGTAACTTTGCAATTCAGTTCTCCTTTCTGTCAGCTGTTGTGCCCGCAGTTCACTGTGGCAGAACATCATCATGAAGTTGGCTAACGTCATAGGGAAGATGGCCGTGGCATTTTAGCTGTCTCCTGCAGAAGTTTGGACTGCATGTTTGTAGTAAACTTGATCTTCGGTTTCATACTGAAAAATGCTTTTTCTTAGAAAAACAGACACCCCCCCCAATGGTTTGCTTAATGAGCAATAGAAGACAGCTTATATTTTCTACAAAGATGATAAAAAGGGATTAGCAGGCTGTAATGTATGCCCACAGCGTGCTTTGTTGCTTTCCCAGAACTCCCAGAACACCTTCCCAAGAAAAAATGACAACATTTAATTGCCTCTTGATTATTTTCCCTTCCTCCTTTTCGTTCCTTGGAAACTGCAGCATGCCAGGCTTTGTCGAGCAAAGTTTCCTTTTCTCATGACTGCTTGTCCTCCTAAATATACGCACCTCTTGGAATATGGGGGGGAAAAGCCACTTTCTGAGTACTGTTTATCAGAATACTGTTTCCATGTGATGTTGCCTTCCTTGAAGGCACTAATATTAGAACTTTCATAACTCTTACAACATTTATAAACTCTTCTATGAACTCTTCCTGTTTATTGTTAGCTACCTCATCTTTTTCTGTCTTAAAATGCATCTGAACTAAAGATACGTATCTTTTGTTGAGCATAGGTTCAGCATAATGCAGATAAATCTACTACACTGAAACTAGCAGATTTTGGCCTTGCAAAGCAGGTGACGAAACCCATATTTACTGTGTGTGGAACACCGACGTATGTCGCCCCTGAAATCCTTGCTGAGAAAGGTAAGTGTATAGATTGATAATTTCCCATAAATAATGCAGTTGGTCTGAACTTTCTGATCCTGGGAATACTCCAAAGTGTTTCAACCTACTGATCTGTCTTTGCAGGGCAGGAGGTTGGTGAAAGGAAACCTTTTAGCTTTTGACAGACACAAGCGTGACGTCAGCCATGTTTGCATTATTAATGTCCATGATAATATAACACAGATTTCCAAGCAGAGAAGCCGTAAAATACAATAGATGGTAATTGCTGAATTTAGGAAGTGAGCTAAAGTTCATGTTGCAACCTGAGGGCAGTCAGCCCTATTTCATGGCTGTACCCCAACATCCTTTCAAGGCCCCTAATGATGCGAAAACATTGTGTGTATGTTAAACTTGGACAACAAGCTAAAACATATTTCCCATTAGAAGATATTTTGGACATTTCCTATCCGAAAAGATTCAGACCTGCAAAGGAGTCAGTTTTGTTGGTGATTAAAGCAAAGCTATTTCTGTCTTTTGTCCTGAGGAGCTGGGTTGCACATCTCCAGTTATACCCAGTTTCAATGGAAACTTGGCACTCTCTCAGTGCTCTTCTGAAGGGAATCTGAGGAGGACTGTTTTAGGAATATATGCTGTGTTTTCTCAGTTAGTTTCCAGTTGACACTGGCCTTGTGAGACGCTGTTTGTGAAACATGAAGAAGAAGAAGAGGCACTTTGTGAAAGCTGTAATTATTGCCAGGCAGAGCGGCTCATTTGGCAGGCATGGTGCACCAGCCACCATTCTTCTGCTGACCTCATCTCTTTTGAGAAACTGAGCAGAGCTTCTGTGTTCCTTGGAAAACAGAATGAGAAAGAAACGGTTCCCTTCCAGTTGTGAGGTTTCTTTCTAAACCAGGCCTTTTCGTTTGTCTTTTCCTCCTTAGGCTATGGGCTGGAAGTAGATATGTGGGCAGCTGGTGTGATCCTTTACATTCTGCTCTGCGGTTTTCCCCCTTTCCGCAGTCAGGACCGTGATCAAGAGGAGCTGTTCCAGATCATACAGCTGGGTCACTATGAGTTCCTTTCCCCGTACTGGGACAATATTTCTGCAGGTAAGATTCAGCATGGATAGCAGATCTGAGAAGTGACAGACTTCATCCCAGTAGTGAGAACTCCCTTTTGTTCAGGGCAGTGAGCTCAATGAACCTTGGGGGTGTCTTACAGGGCTTTTGTGTGATCCCGTGCTTGCTTTAAATGTGGATTTAGTCCGCTGTTACTGTCAGTGACTGTGAATCTGAATATTAGGTCTGATTGATTTAGTGGATTGCTCCCCTTCTGAGGTAAGAGCAAGTGTTTTCTTAACCTTGCTTACAAGGTGAAGAAAAAGGTACCAAAAGAATCTCCAGGTTTTTGTTAGATTGAACACAAACCTCTCAAAAGCTGAGAATGAAATCCCTGCTCTGCAGAGCACGGTGTGGATTTCCTCATGAGATCAGTGAGGTCTGAGCGTAGTCGTTTCCTCCTCCTCACAGGCTAACACAGTGTCTCTGTGCACTCTTGAAAGTCAGAAACCCTAAACCCCCTCTCTCCATATACAGTCTTTTATAGAACATGCTCAACAGCAGTCTATAACTTTTATGCTCCTTGAGGGATGAGGTAGGAAATGCTAATTCCTGTGAATATGATGCCTGCAGCATACTTTCAAGTTGAAATTCCCTTCGCTTTCCCCTCTCTTTCTGAAGGGGAGAATGAAATCAGTAAAACATATGCTGGAGTTCTAACCTCTCTTGTCACTAACTCTAAATCCAGTTGTTAGAATGCCTCTTGGGGATAGTCACAAAAGTCATTCTGATAATATAACAAATCAAAAGAAGGATGCTTTGTGTGGGTATAACTGTCAGCATCAGCACATCACTGCTCTTTTCCCCCTCTCTCCTTTTCTCTCTTTCATAATAGCAGCAAAAGACCTCATAACCAGGCTGTTGATAGTGGATCCCCAGAAGCGCTACACAGCACGACAAGTACTTCAGCACCCTTGGATCAGAACAGCTGGGAAAACCAACAGCAGGAATTTGCAGAAGGAAGTGACGATAAACATTGAGCGTCATTTCCGGGCGCAGCGCCGGAGGGAAGCTGCTGATGAGGACACATGAAATCACTTCAAGCTTCTTTAGTCTTCTTTTTATGATGAAGCAATTATTTATGTTTTCTTTTCTGAATGAATTGGGCCTTTAGTGTATAGCTGTTGTTAGCTATCACCATGCCTTTGGGGTTTGTGATTCTGAGATTCTGAAGGACAGAGATTGATTGCATCCATCTCCCTCTCATATGATTTGTGAGTCTCTCTGTTGGCAGCAGTGGAGACTGGATGTTTCCTGGAGGGTATCTGATAGCTTTCTTCACTGATTTGGGGTTTTGCATTACAAAATGTATTATCTGTTGTACAAGACAAATGTTTGCTTCTGAGGCTGACACTAGTGATGACTCTTCTGTTGTCTCTTTTTGTATGATATCTTCCAGGAGTTTTATGTTTCATGTTCTGTGTTTATAATGTTTTCAAAATAGCTGTCTGCATACACCTCCTGCACTAATTCTGTCATCCGTCTTTTCACCAATTCCTATTAGCAATGGAGAAGGTGAAGGAATAAAAGAGAAGTAAATCTATTCTTTAGCTGTAGGATATGTTAAATAAGCAGCAAGATGCTATTTATTAAGTTGTGAGGGAAGAAAAAGCCTTCTAGATTAAATCAGATGTTTTAATGATATATCCCTCAGCAACATCTTTAATTGTGTGTTCTTGGGACAGGTTAATAGATGGCACAATGTTTCTGCTAAACAATGGTGATGCTGTGTAATGTGGTAGTTTCATTTGGTTAGGAGAAGTGGGAAGATCTCTTGACCGATACCTTCTCATGACTGTAATAATAACTTTCAAAGAGCTTTTCTTTCTGTTCTAGGAAGTCAGAAGTTGAGCAACTCTAAGGGAGCTTTGGCTCTTTTCCCAAAGATCTATTTACGGAATGATAACCCATAGGAGAAGCCATCCTCATACATCTGTTGTTCTTCCATGCTGACAGAGAAGAGAAAGCTGGGAAGCTGCTTTTGTGACTTAAGTTAACTTCACGGTTCCCCTTTCATCAACACACTTCACAACTGAATCACTTTTACATGCTTTTTCAGTGTAGGTTAGCAATTGTTTGGGTTTTTTCCCCTGTTGTCTTCCCTGGGGACTCTTTCTCCTCACTTCCATGAGAATGGGCAATGGGATGAAGTTACATTAAAATGCAGCTTGGGGAAAAACAACAGCTTGTTGGCTATGGGAAGGTCTCCCGGGGAAGTGTCAGATGCTTCACAGCATGTGTTTTTATAATGTGATTTGATGCAGTTTCAAAGGAATCCTGTGGGGGAAAAATCCCAGTCCTGAGGAGGCCCATGGCCTGGAGCAGCATTTGAGTCTCAGGATTTTTGGTTAACTAATCAAATCCAAACAGCACTTGAGTTGTCCATTTTGTAGTGCTTTGTCCATGAGTTCCACGTGCTGGCAAATAATATTGATGTTAAAATATCAGTAATGTAAGCATTGAATTCACAACTTGCAGAAATAAATGAGGGTATTTTCTATTTGCAGAGCTGCTGCTCTGCCTAGGTATTTCACAATGGAAGTGTCAGAAGCATTTTGGAATCAGTAGAACGTTTTCATAACTGTACGAACCACGCTGTTATTTTTGGTGAGTGCTAATAATTTGTGTGAACCTTCTGAATTACCCCGGAGTGTGGGATACTGTTATCATGTTTCTGTTTCAATTCGTGACTGCTGTGCTGCAAGAATGCTGTGTGAAAGCAGAGATAACTTGGCTCTTAAATGAGAATGGCACTTTCAGTTGAACTGGCTTATTTTTAATACACATTGGACTAAGACTTGCTGTGGCATTCAAGGATTTGTGAAACAAACCCGTCAAATCTCTGCTCTGTGCCCAAGCAGTATGTGTATGATGTGTCACACCTCTGCTTTGGAGGCCCTGAGTTGGGAATATTTTCCCTTTTCCTGAAAACAAGACTAGATTTAAGTGCTTTCCTGAGTTAAGGCTATGTGCGACCTAATATCCTAAGAGCATTACGTGGTATTTGAGTACCAGTAATAACTTCTCTGTTAAGTATGTTTTAGATAGGAAACGATGGGCAAGTAGCCCCTGACTGGCAACGTTATATTTTGTAATTATTTTTAATATATTAATTTAGTAATCAAGTTTGAAGTGGCAAAAAACGAATATTTTATCAGCCACGAATCTGACAGTTTTGAGACTGAGTTGCCTTTTTCCCTTTAAGAACTGTCTACAGCCTTATAGTGCAGAAGTAGAGAATTTGCTTCAAAGTACAGACACTGCTCTGGCAGCACTGAGGAACTTCTATGTTGGCATTACTAATAGATGTGCGGCTTTAGGCCCTCTTTCTTCTGGTTGGAGGCTGAAAAAGCTTCCAGGTGCTTCTCAGGGTTTTTCCTCTTTCTTTTTCTTTATTACATAGATATTCCTTCTTTTCTCTCATTGCTTCCAGTGTTCTTGCTCTGCCTTTGTGTTACCCTAAGGAGTTCAGGTCCCCAGTCATTGCTTGAAGCAATAGGAATTTGGTCCTTCTGTATATCTTTAGTCCCCTAATATTTAAACCTGCGTGCCCAAGAGACTTGTGATTGAAACTTGGCAGTGCAGCAGAGACTCTGTTTCCTCTGAGACACAGACACTCAGGGACTCCTTCATTGAAGATTGTTTAGGTACTCTGTGGAATAGCTTAATCCAAACCCCATTAAGTCTGCCATCTCTGTTCTGACTGACATTATAGGTGGGTTTCCCATATCTCTACTACGGAAATCTTTGGCTGTAGGGTGAAAGAGGCATAGTAGGATGTTGTCCTCTGAGCTTGGGCCTTTTGGGTTATGGTCCTGCTATGCCAGTAGTAGCAGCAAGAAATTACTGAAGCTGACTGCTTGCTTCTGCGGGAATATCCAGATTTGGGGCAGCATTCAGCCTGCCTGGGAATATAGTAAATTTGCTGTGCTTCTAAACTGATCTTCCCAAAGACAAGTAAATATCAGTCTGAAATCTTTCTCCTACCATTTCTTCTGTTGCCTAGATTTCACTCAATTTAAGCAACGTGTGGAAAATGCTTTTTATGTTGCTGGGCATGTGTTTTTCTGTCCTCTCTGAGCCCACCAGCACTGTTCTTTACCATTGACATTCTTGCTCCTGAAAGGAATACGGGGGCTTTAACTGCACTGACAGTGTGTATTGGCACTACTTGTTCTGCAGTGAGGTTTATTTGCAACTAGGCTGAAGGTGCCCTTTCCTAAATTAGAACACATGATGGACTTCAGGAAGGCGTTTGCTCTGTCTGTCCCCTCAGTAGAGGCAAACTCTATGGTGGATGTTATGTTTCAATGTTCTCTCCAATAAACTGGGAAACGATTGTGTTGCGTTTTGAGATTTTATTCAAAATCGAGGTTTTCCTGGCAATTTAACTATTTGGGAGATACTTGCCTTAGAAGGTTTGTATTAAGTACTGTGTGTACCTTCATTTTCATGTAGAGCTGTCCTAGTGCAGCAGCCCTTTGAACACTTACGGATGTGTTTTTCTTTGCTGCTGTGTGATCCTATTAAAAACAACACTATGCAAGACCAAAGCTAATACTCATTCTGACACCGTTTTTCTCCTTGTACTGCATTGTGTCTGCTGTGATGTTCAGGTAATTGTGACGAGCAGAGCTAGCTTCATTGAACATGCACGCCAAACTGCATTCTCCCATCGTTAATTCTTACCCTGTAAAACCCAAGTTTGTTTTGAAAAAGGTTTGCTTTGTTTGTGGAAGCAGGCATTGAAAATTATTTGATTCCAGAACTGGCTTTTCAAAGGACACAGTGTATTAGGAGCTTGTGTATATTTCAGTTCTGTTATTAAACCCAGTATTTCCCTGCAGTATCAGCTGTAGCAGTGGAAATCAAACTGCCTCTTATCCACTGATGATGGTTTCGAAGAAGCTACTTTCTCTGGATGTGAGCACCTATGGTAAAGTGGTTGCTAGTGTGGAGCAGTACAGACTCTCATTTATTGGTGCTGAAAGAGACCTCAGCCTCCTCACTACTGCTAGAATAACTGTTAGAAACAAATAGGGTTTATGATAATCACACAAATTTATTGCATTGTATTTTAATGGTATGTATGTGCAGGGAATTAAACCGGATTTAATGCTTTGCTGGTAGGAGTGGGACTCACTGGTGTTTTCTCTATCACTGGTAGTTGAAGTCAGAGGCCAGCAGTGTTTTTTTAAGAGATGGGCAATTAAGGTTGTCACTGCTGCATGCTGTTCCTTTAGGAAAGATGACCTCATGTATCATTCAGTTTGCTGATTTATTCTGTTGCCTTGAGCTAGAGACAGATGTTGTATTCCTGCAGAATTTTATCATTTAAAATTAGGGCTGTTTTGGTAACGTGGCAATTGGAGAAAAACAAAACAGAAAACTAAAGCTGGTACCTTAAGCTGTCACTGGAAGTGTGTTGAGTTTTCTGAAACTGAAACAAGAAGCTGGAACCATCTGAAAGTTTAGGGAAATGCAGGATTGTTCCTGTAGAAGGTGCTTCAGCAGTTCAAGCAGTAAGAATATTTACAGTGAGGGTGCTGAGGCGCTGGCACAGGGTGCCCAGAGAAGCTGTGGCTGCCCCATCCCTGGCAGTGTTCAA
>WYDI02006639.1:0-11884 GCA_009867235.2 Psittacus erithacus
GCCGTGGTACCTCCATACCACTCTATTCCCCATTTCAAGGATATTGCACTGCATTCTTACAGACCTTGTCTGTTTCCCTGGGAGCAGCAGCTGTGTCTCACCTCTCGAGCAGCAACTATCAAAGTTGCTCTAATATTACAGCCTTTGAGCTGAACTTTGCACAGCCATATCTCCTCATTTTCCCCAATTTTGGTTATTTTCCTACACAGAATCATAGAATGTTATTGCGGTTTAAACCAGCAGTAACTCAGCACCACGCAGCCACTTGCTTATCCCACCACAATGCCCTGGGAGGGATGGGAAGGGGAATCAGAAGAATGTAAAACCGGCGGGTCAAGATGAGAACAGTTTAATAACTAAAATAAAGTACAGCGTAGGGATAACAGCAAGAATACCAACAATAACAATAATGACAATAATAGCAAAAAAAAAGAAATGAAAGCTCAGGAAACCCAAATGATGCCCAGTACAGTTGCTCACCACCTGCTGACAGATACCCAACCTGACCCAAGCAGCGATCGGTCCCTTCTGGGTAACTCCCTCCAGTGTCTATACTGGGCATGATGTGCTGCGGGATGGAATGCCCCTTTGGCTAGTTCAGGTCAGGTGTCCTGTTTCTGCTTCCTCTCAGCTTCCCGTGCCCCTCCTCACTGGCAGAGCACGAAACTGGAAGGTCCTTGATGGGAGTAAACGCTACTGAACACAACTAAAACCGTCAGTGTGTTATCAGCGTTACTCTCTGACTGAAGCCCAAACCCAGCCCTGCACCAGATACTAGGAAAAGAATTAACTCTACTACGGCTGAAACCAACGCAAATAGTTTGGGTTGGAAGAGACCTTAAAGCTCGTCTCTTTCCAGCCCCTTGCCACACCACTTGGCTTGGTGTCATTTGCAAACCTGCTGCAGGTGCACTCGATCCCATACTCTATGTCATTGACAAAGATATTGAACAGTACTGGTCCCAGTATGGGTCGCTGGGTGACCTCACTCATCATGGACCTCCATCTGGTCATTGACCCACCAACCACTACCCTCTGGATGCAACCATTCAATCAACTCCTCATTACCAAACAGTCCACCCATCAATCTGTATCTCCAATTTAGAGAGAAGGATGTTGGGGGACCATGTCAAAGACCTTACAGGGGTCCAGACACACAACACCCATAGCTCTTCCTTTCTTCGCTGATGTAGTCACTCCATTAGAGAAGGCCACTATGTCCAAGGCTCCTTAATTAACTTTTCTGTTGTGTACCTTGATTACTATTCTGCCTCCAGGCTACTTCTCCCACTTCCTTACAATGCAGTGGCAGAGCTTTCTAAGTCATGCAGCATAATAAAAACTAGTTCTAACAGTTTATTTCAAGATTTATAACACCTATCTTGCTATACTTGCCATAAGTAGAGGAAAAACAAGACCAGTTTGCAGTCAGGGCTTGCTGCAACAAGATGCCCTTCCTCATCCCTGCATGGATGGGAATGTGCACTCCCTTGAAAGGCTCCCTGAAAGTTGGGAAGAGGAAGAAGAGGAGAAGGAGGAGCAGGAGGAGGAAAAAACATCTCCAAGTTGATGTGTGAAGCTCAACGTCACAGTGCAAAGAAAGCAAAGAAGAGAAATAAGCAATAATTAAACAATAAATAGATAAGGAGCACCAAGCAGTGAGAGAGCTCCCTACCATGGCCTGAATTAGCCTGATCCTTTGGAGGTTTTAAATCTTAACTAGATTGCATTGTTTTCCTCTCAGTTATTTACAGGTTCCTAGAAGGCACTGTCAGGCTGAGACTGATTGATGTCCAACCCCAACCATTCTATGTTTGCATTTGTTGGGTCTGGGGAGAAGACTGTCCAACTTTCTGAGCTCAAGAGCTGACATGAAGGCTCTTGCTGCTCACAGCCCCAAACCCTGACCAGTCCTGGTGCTTTGCACCTTCCCGCTGCTGCCTGCTCATCCAACAACTTCAGCATAAATCCTTCCA
Organism: Psittacus erithacus; assembly: GCA_009867235.2. NCBI lineage: Eukaryota > Metazoa > Chordata > Aves > Psittaciformes > Psittacidae > Psittacus > Psittacus erithacus. The sequence goes on from WYDI02006639.1 coordinate 1,977, forward strand.
GATGCGGTTAGGTCCCTGACACTCTTCTGTGGTGCTGAGCCCAGGAATTGTTCTTTAGCAAACAATGACACTTTGAAGGCTTGGGAAAATGCGGCTGTAACAATGGAGCTGGAATAAGAAACAGACTTTTGAGCAACACAACTTTTTGCAACGCTTCTTTATCCAGTGATTCTCTGTGGGAAGCTCCAGGCTCTGTTCTCAGAGCCCCTGGGGACACCACATCTGCCATGGCTTTGGTGGGCAGACAGCAGCAGCATGGTGCTGCTCTTCAGCAGGTCCTGCTCTCCATCTGATGTTTTTCTGCTTTTCCAGCACGCATTTATGCCACCCTTTGATGCCACGCTCCAACTTCCAGCAGAACTGTGGCACGTGGTCAAACTCATTATAAAGGTCAAGGTATTTGCAGCATAAAAGAGCAAATATAAAGGTCCTTTTCTTCCTGTCACTGCTGTCAGGTAGATGTCACAGCGTCGCAGAATGGATGCTGAGATTTCAATGCAAGCAGTGCAGAGCTGGTGCTGCTGGGCTGAGGCATCTGCCCAGTGCTCCTGGCAAAGGAAAAGCAAAAAAGAAGGAAAACAAAAGTCCCCAATCCCCTTAACAGTTTCTTTGATGGCTTCCACAGTGTTGCAGCCTCCCACCATTAAGAACCTGGTTTAACTAGTGCAGGGAGCAGCACTTGTTCAGCACTTTGGGGTATTTCTCTTATTAACCTTACTCCTTGTGGTGTCGTTGAGAGTTCGGTAATAGTAATATCCTTGACCAACTAATTTGGAAAGGTCAGACCCAAGCTCGGAAACACTCATTAAGGTTTTATTGGCTATAGACTTGGAGCAAAGACCAGGACAAAGCCAAAGAATTGCTCCTGAATGTGGGAACTTCCACCAGCCTCCCTCCTAGAAGCATTTGCTCTCTCCCGGCAGTGTATGCAATTCCATCAGGCAAAATTGAAAATCCCACTGATGCATTTGCTACCTTGACAATATAATTTCTCACTGCTTAACCATAAATGCCATTTATTTCATTCTGGGCTCAGGATGGCACATAGCACACCATAACAGGGGCTGTTTCCAAGTGTGCCCTTAATACTTCCTTCCATTGCCTCTCTGAAGGATAGTTTGGACATGCTTTCTTGTATAATGGAACTATTCAAATGGGGAGCATGCCCCAGTCCTCCAGCTGTAACTGGGAGGCTTCTCCAGGTCCTCAGCCTTTGCCCATTGGGTTTTGTTCAGCAGGTGGAAGTTTTCCCAAGAATAAACATAGAATCATGGAATAGTTTGGGTTGGAAGGGATCCTCAAAGGTCACCTAGTCCAGGGTTTCTCCCGACAACAGAGGCATCCAAATGACAGCAAGCACACAGGATCCCTCTAACTTCTGTCCTCATTTTTCCCTGTCATTTTACACAGTTGCACGTACCTGCTTTGGTGTTTTCCTTTGCCTCTGGTGTCTAACACAAATCGACCCCTCTCTAAATAAGAAGCCTGCTGTTAGCAATTGCTGTCCAGTGGACTGTGCCATGAACGATGAAGTGAGAACAACAAAGGAACAGCTATTAAATAAATGGTAAAGCCAAAAAAGCTAATATTAATTTGGAGTGTGGAAATAAAAGCTACTGAACAAAGGTGTTCAAGTTCCAGAGCCCAGCTTGGAAGTGACAGCTGCTTTAGAAAACCAGTGTCAGATACCAAACCACTGGGATGAAGATCTGGAAGGTACAGGTTTGGGAAAAAGCACCTCAAATTCATTAAGAGATCTGCGTTTCCATAAAGCACTATGATTCCTCCACTTAGGGATAATAATCCATGTTGTTCTTGGAAAGCAGGATGTCAGCAGCAGAAACCAAACAAGTAACAGAAAATTCTTTGGCCACATGAGGATAATGGCTTAGACAAAATAAGGTGGGTTATTTCTTATGATAAAATACTCTTGAGATCTAGACAGCCATCTGGGGTTTAATCCAGATCCAAAGGAATTCAGATAGAGTGTGACAGGGAGTAGGAAAGGTTTCTGTCTCACGAAAATTCATTGGAAATTACATTAATACTGCTGGGAAGGCAGCAGCATCTATCAAGAGAGGAGATATATGTCCCACTTACTAAAGTCTTGGTCTGCACCATACTAACAATCCTAACTAAAACATCATGGAACATAGGGGAGCTGGTGACCCACACAGCAGTTATGCATGGGCCAGAGTGGTGCTGAGCAACCCAATGTCTGTGGGATGGACTTCCGCAGCTAATCCCAGTGGAGAAGCCTGCAGCAGCTCTACGGCACTGGCGCTTCCCCCACCCACCTGGCCAGGGCTTCACCTTACAGTGAAGCATTAACTTCTTGTGTGAACATCCCTTTGCTCGACAGAAGAGATGATCGGAAATCCCAGCCTGGTTTGGGTTGGAAGGGACCTTAAGTTCATCCAGTTCCAGCCCCCGGCCACGGGCAGGGACACCTTCCACTAGGGCAGCTTGCCCCAAGCCCTTGTGTGCAACCTGGCCTTGAACACTGCCAGGGATGGGGCATTAATGAATGAAGTATCTCACCTAGCAATGTTTAAAAAGAGGAAAAAAGAAATTAAGGTTAAGATTAGACCTTCCAGCATTAGCTGAGGTGATCAGTGACCCTCTGTAAGGTGACATAGCACTGGGAGCACATGGCTGGAGAACAGGGGGACACCAGCAGTGACGCTGACCTAAGGACCCAGCCCACACCAGCCCATCCTGCTGCTTTCCCAGTCACAGGACTGGGGAAGGAGCTGCATTGATCACCAGTGGTCACCAGTGGCATTGTGCGATGGGATTGCTGCCTGCTTAAACATGTAGACGTGTTTGGATTTCTTTTAATATAGGCAGAAAGCAGAATGTTGCAAATTCAGTTTTAAATTATTTGGTTAAAACAGATGATTGTTTTCTATATCTGATCAACAAAGTCTGCTGTAAACGAGCCTTTTGTGAAGAAATGCAGGAAAAAGAAGAGAAGAGAAAAGAAAAGAAAAGAAATGTTACTTTAGTACCTTATCTCAGTTCAGGATGAACTATGTCAAGTTAGGGATGAATTGCAGTTTAATGCATGTCTGTGGGTTTTGTCTGGGGCTCCTTCCTGGAAAGAAAATGAAGCTTTCACCTCTGCTGGACCAGCAGGGCTCAGAAAGGGCTGGGATAAAAGCAGAAGAGGAGTGATTTGAAAGGATGCTGACCCCAGCTGTACTTTCAGACAGACCTCCATGCAGGGAGGGGTTTCCTTTCTCTTCCATGAGAGAGCACTGGGCTCCGAGTGATGGATGTGGCCTTTGTGCGCACCCAGGAGCTGCAGCAGAGCTGGGAGTGTGTGAGGAAGAGGAAGAACTGGCAGCACGTGAGTTATAGCAAGCAGAGAGAGGAATCAGAGCACAGTGAGCCCACAGCCCTGAGCATGGGAGAGAGGATGAGGGAGGGCTGCAGTCCTCAGGCTCCAGAGCTCTCAATAAAGCTTCCACCTTCCCTTCTGTTTCCTGAAGTTGTAGAAATCCCAACACTGTGGGCATTTAAAAATCCAGTATTGTTGGTCTGTTAAATCAGTCGAGCATGACCAAGGTGTTTTTCCAATACTGATAAATTTATATTGAAGGTCCCTTCCAACCCAAACCAGTCTGGGATTTTAGGATTCTATGATTTAAATCAGCACATATGTATTTCCTACATAAAGGAAGACAAAAAATTGTGGGACTGCACTGCAGATGTCAAGTAAAGCAAACACTGTTAAATGCTGTCCCAGTGTGCAGTGATTGATGGTGGCAAGTACCAGCAATACCTAATTCCCTGATAAATGAAGCCGATCTCCACACGTCCAAGTTTCCAAAGGCAGTGGGTTTGCCCTGCTGGAGACCAGCACAGCAGAGCATCCAGGGGCTGCTCCACCATCCCCACACAAACTTCTGCACAGTGTATTAGCTCCTGCCATGATTAATACATATTGTCAAGAGGTTGGAGGGTATTCTCATTGCTGATGCCCAGGCTGCATTCATTACACTGATAAAGATGATTCTTCATCCCCCAAGACTATCCATTTGACATCTGTTATGTCTACAAGGAACTTCTTCCTTCAGTGTTGCAATAAAGAGCAGCTTTATAATTGACTCCAGAGGAAGCCAGATCACCCTATATCCACACACACAAATAAAGGATCGAAAAGAGAAGCAATGACCTCAATCTATTCCCCAGACTTCCACCATCACTCTCTGCAGCTCAAGTCCTCTTCTCTCAATGCTTCCCCTGAATTCAGAATTCACAGCTTGTATACACACAATAAACCCACAAAACCTCAAATGGCACAAATTAGCAAATGCATTATCAAATTCCAGATTAGAAACAGAAATGTTTCGTGTAAAGTATAATCCTTGCCTTGATCCATGCACTTCAAAAAATCAATAAGATAATATGCAAGAACCATGTAAGGTCTCTCTTAATGACTGGTGTCTTAATAAATACCATATTCATTACAAGCCTCCATCAAAATATGTTATCTACACTTGCCCATGCTACTTTGCCTTCATTAGAAAGCTTCACCTTGCTAAAGCATGAAAAATGGATAAGAATGGAACAGAATACAAAAGTGCCGCTTCTGATTTGTCAGCCAACAGGGTTTGCCCTTTTAAAGCAGATATCCAAACTTTCAATGGGATCTTATAATAGCAGCAGGTTTCTTCTGGAGCCATCTGTGACAGACCTGGGGAGCTGCAGAATATTTGGACACTATTGCATCAATATTAGAAATGTTGCTTCTGCCTCCTTGGGCTGAGCAGTGATTGCAGTGCTGGCTCGAGGAAGACGATGAGGAGCACACTTGAGGAGCTAAAGCCAAGAGGGGCAATGAAAGCCTTTCTTCAGACCGCTAAAGGTGCAGGCAGAAAATCACTTGAAAATATGAATTACAAATTACATGCATATGCTTCTCCCTTTGGAGAAAGCAGCAGCAGCAGCAGCAGCTACGATTGGAGAGGAGCCAGGGGATCACTGAGGACCCCCATCCATGAGCATCCTGTTAAACATGATTCTTGTGATCCTGTTACTTAAGTGAATTCCTCACAGAACTGCTGCCTGACTTCACAGTCAGGAGCCTGTGTGATGCTGCCAACCTGGCTGTGCCCTAATATGCTCCAACACAATTAGTGCCCCCAGGCACATTTAGTGTCCCTTCCCAACAGATATTCCCTGAACATCTCATTGTGTTTCAGGTGCTGTGCAGGTAAGCTGAGGTAGACACGTCCATATCCAGCAGAAATCCACGTAGGATTGCAGTATTTGCTGTACAATCTTCTGGATCATCTTCAACCATCATTCCTGAAGCTTGGCTGCAAAGCAGAGCATCCCATATTCACACACAGCTCTCAAGGGGTGTCCTGCTCATGGCTGGAAGGGAAACAGCTCCCTCTTTTTCCCATACAGCTCCTTGTGCCAGGGCTTGTGCATGCTGTGCCCATAAAGCTGGACTTCTCAGTGGCAGTAGAAAGTTGTCCCCAGGGGCTGGGCACTGCAGCCATGGCATGCAGCCCCATCCCATGCAAGCACCAATGTCACGGTGCTGTCCCTCATGCCCACTGAGGAAGATGATGGCGCTATCTCCCATTCCCAGTTAGAAAGGTGCCTGCCCCAGATCCGTGCTCCCTCCCTGTTCTGTGCAGGGTGATGATGAATGCGCAAATCTGAGTTTTCACACTGCACAAGGTGTTTCTGCTGGTCCCTGCACAGCTCCAGTGTCAGGAGCACTTGTCACTTACTGTGGTACCTGTGCATGTGTGGCTTTTGTTTCTACTGTTGTATTTGACTTTAGGAGCTACTCCATCCTTTACCTGAAATAACAAACTCTCCCTGTTTGCTTACCTGAAAATCATCTGACTCCATCTTTCTCTCCTTAATCCATGAGCACAAACACTCAGAGACCTAATTCCTTCAAGATATTTACTGACAGATTTAATAATGATTGGATTGGATTTATTGAAGAGAGCCAGCATCTTTATCTTTAGCAGTACAGAAGACCCTTCTCCCCTGCTGCCTGAACTAACTGGTCTGATAATAAATTGCACAAAATGAGCAAACTGCCAATAGCTATGTACAAAGCCCAAACTGCCCTCCTGAAGAATTATCACCTAATTAAAATTACACATTATTGCTACCCACATAGCTCTGCTGCCTGCACAAACAGGGTCTTTGGGGATGCTCTCCTCCTTGCTCTTATTTTCCAGAGAAGGAAAGCCCTCAGGCTCACCATATTGCATCAGGTCACTGTAGGGTGGCTGAGTCCACTCAAGGGTGTTGCTGCTTTGACTGTTGCATTGGGACCTCAGTAGGGACAGGGCTGTTTCCTCACTGGGATACAGTCTTGAGAGCAACAAACTGCTGTTTCCTCCAATACCTCATCCCAAGCAGAGGAATTTAAATGAACAAACAAGCAGAACACACGTATTTCAATGGAAGCACAAAGTTGGCCACTTGCAGGGAGCTATTACAGAATCATTGAATATCATTGAATCCCAGTATGGTTTGGGTTGAAGGGACCTTAAAGCTCACCCAGTCCCAACCCCTGCCACGGGCAGGGACACCTTCCACTAGAGCAGCTTGCTCCAAGCCCCTGTGTCCAACCTGGCCTTGAGCACTGCCAGGGACGGGGCAGCCATGGCTTCTCTGGGCAAGCCGCTACAGGCTCAGCTCAGGCAGGACACACTCCCGATACACATCTGTCTTTAACTCCCACTAAAGCCTTTTCGAGAAACCTGAGGAAGTCTCCAAAAAAGAAGACGTAAATAAATAAACGTTTTCTGTAAAGGCAGTGAAGGGATTAGCGGAGTCCCACCCCCTCTGCTCACATTTGCATTCGGCGCTCCGGCGGCACTTGACTCTGAAATCATTCCAGTAAAGCGGAAAATTAATATTCTAATATGTCTGCTCCTCCAGCAGCAGAAATAAGCAAAGTGGAAGTGGCAGAGAAGAAAATGTTTCAGTATTAACTGTGTATATGAATATTTATTGAAACCTGCCATCAGACACCTGTCTGTCAGGGCGCCCGTTCACTCGTATGTGCTGTGAAACAGGGTGGGAGCCGCAGCAGCCGCTAGCTTCATGTTTAGAAAAGAGGGGAGCAATTAATTTCTGGTAGCCTTTTGATTAGCTTTTACCACCAGCTTTTCATATGATTCTGTGATGTAGTGGTAGAAGAAGGGGGAATGGGTTAAAACTTAAGCAGGGGAGACTTAGGTTAGATATAAGGCATAAGTTCTTTACTGTGAGGGTGGAGAGGCGCTGCCACAGGATGCCCGGAGAAACTGTGGCAGGCTTTAAGGTCCCTCCCAACCCAAACCAGTCTGGAATTCTGGGATTCTATGATACGATTCAGTGATTCATCCAATATCTGTGGCAGTGCTGGGATCAGACTGGGATCCAGCAGGTGCCTGAACCAGCATCATCTGTGGGGTGATAGGGCACCCACTGCCATACACTTATGTGCTTCCAGATCCCTTCATGTGCTTTTTGGAAGGCAACAGTGGAAAAGTTTTCAGCAGAGAGTGGGAGCTCCAGCAGCCATCAGCACCCGGAGCACGGCCCATGGGCTCAGATGTCTTTGCAGCATTGGGGACGGTGTTAGTGGGGAGCTGGGCATTGCAGAGCACCACTGCCAGGTCCATCTGTGGGACTGTCTGTGCAGCTCATCAGCTATGGGTTAACTCAGCATTAACACATCAGTGTAGTTTACTCATGGAATTCACTCATCTCCACAGATGATTAAACACAGGAAAGGGAACATTGATCTGTTTTCAGACCCATTCCCACAAGGGTCTCACGTTCAGCCACAGGGCAGACCCAGGCACTGTTACCACCCATGCTTCTGTGGTTCTCTCCAAACCAGGGGGGTTAAAGTTGCTCACAAAGCAACAACCTACTGCCCAGACCATGCCCATGGGCCTGTTATGGGAGAGCAGCTCTGGGTTGAAGCCTGCAACACCTCATGGTGTAAGCTGTTCTCCACGCTGAAGGAAGGGGCCGGGGGAGCATGTGGCTTGGCCGGAAGGGGATGAACCCCACAGCCCTTCCTCAGCACAGCCACATACAAGGGGCATGGTGGGGTCCTGGTGGGCAGCTTGACCCTCGCCAGAGCACCCAGTACAGCAGGGCCACACCAAGGGCAGAGAGGCTCCGGGTTTATTACGCGCCATCAATTTCCCAGTCACTTCAGCCAATTACTCCTAAGGAGGTTTTGATTAAATCTACATAAAATGCAGCCTCCCTCCCTCTCTGCCTGGTTGTAACTGCTGCCTTACTGCTCTTTCTTGCCCAACCCTTCTCTGGGAGCAGGGCTGATCTCCAGCTGCCGAGGAACTTGCCTTGCCTCTAGCAAGCCTTTGGAAAGCCCATGAGAAAGCACCTGCGGGGGGCAAAGTCCCAGGTTTCCCCTCATCCAAGTGGATTTAGAAGTTGCAGCCTGTGGTGAACCATTGGAATTGTTATTTTAATGATATGTGACTTCTGAATGCTTTTATTCCTCTTTGAGAGAAGACGCTAGAGCAAGGCACGCTGCAGGACTTGGAGAGAGAATGCTTTGGGTTGGAAGGGACCTTAAAGCTCATCCAGCTCCAACCCCTGCCACAGGCAGGGACACCTTCTGCTAGAGCAGCTTGCTCCAAGCCCCTGTGTCCAACCTGGCCTTGAACACTGCCAGGGATGGGGCAGCCACAGCTTCTCTGGGCACCCTCATAGTGACAGATTTTTTCCTAATAGTTTCCCAATATCCAAATAGATGTTGTAAGTAAAGATAAGGGATCCCTGTACCCCTGAGCAGCAGCAGAGCCGGGCACCCACTCCAGCACACACCAACACAGCTCTGCTTCCCCCGGCAAGCGGGCAGGGGCAGCCTGCCCATGATCCCCACACCAGGATGAGCAGATCCCAGCCTGATCCCACCGGCGAGCACCAGCACCGCATGCAGAGTCACGTCTCCTGTCTGGCAGCCGGGAATCCCTGTGCCACCCATGAGGAGAGCCATGGCCATGCAGGGCGCAGCTGCAGCACGTGGCTGGCTGTGAGCTGGCACCGGGCAGCTCTTGTTGTCCAGTGAGCTGGCCCTTTTATAAAGGCAGGACACAGCATTCCCACTGTAACATATGTCATAATTAAAATACAGTCTAAACCATTCTGATCTTATGAATCCATTAAATAATTATGGCTTACTCACATTTTTTTCCATATTTTAATGTCTGCACCTTGTGATGACTGGATGTACAGCGCGAGTGAATCACTCATCTCCAAGTACAAAACTTGCATACTGGAAGGTTGAATTATTCATATTATTCCAGTTCAGCCCCATGTCTATTTAAATTCCTGATGCCAAAAAATACTCTTCAAAAATGAATTTTAGCAATTAGAATGGCAAGGCAGATTCTGACAATGCACATGGACAGTAAATATTAAAGATGTGGTTGGTGTCAGATGGTGACGTGAGTTGCTTCAAAGTGGGTCACAGGCTTCCAAAGTGGATTTAACATAAAGTTTGGGGGGTTTATTTGCTTTACTATGTTTTTTAGTGTCTCTCCACACTCTGGAGACATCCAGGCACTCGCTGGAGCTTCCTATGAGCTGTGTCCTGACACCTTGTTTCTCCCGCCCATGCAGATATGTATGTGTGCAACAAATCCAGAGGAGAGGATGAAATGATGCCAGCAAGCAGGATGTGACCCCTATCTGCTGCAGCACCCTGTGTTTCTAAAGAAAAGAGAAAATGCTTCAGATATGGAAGGGTTTGCTGTTTAAATGTGTGTTATAATGTATGCAGGAACTATTTACTGTAAAGGCATCCTGGAAGCTGCTGACGGGAGACTGAGATGAGCTCTTAGGCAGAAGCTCTTCCCTGGGAGGGTGCTGAGGCGCTGGCACAGGGTGCCCAG
>WYDI02006640.1:0-29144 GCA_009867235.2 Psittacus erithacus
ATGAGTGGCAGGGTGTGTGGGGTAGTATGGGCAAGTATCTAGGCCAGTGGGCCCCTCCAGTGCTTTGGAATTTCACCACTGAACAAGTGCAAAATCTTCAGCCTGATCTTATCTTGGAGGAAAAGGAGAAATCCAGCTTCTGCACCAAAACAACGACAATGATTTTACCTTCTTCCTTTAGGGCAGATGCAAAATACACCCAAAATCTTGGTCCATCTATATTTTCTGGGTCACACTGGAGGAGCCCATTGGGGAGGGCAAGCGGATCCAGGCTCTCTCTTCTATGCTAACACCTCTTTTGTTTTGTTTTGTTGAGAGCCTGGGTAAGCATTTCCCTTCTTTTCTGCTGTGACAGGTTTCCAGAAGAGCTGAACACAGTTCCTAGCATGGTGAGTTGAGGCTGTCCCACATCACTAGAAGCATGGAAGCCATGCAGACAAGATGCCCTGGCAAGATGCTGTTCATCTTCTAGAGACCCAAGAGCAGTCTATATCTCTGGGAGGCAGCTGCAAGCAGGTAGCACACCCCACACCTGAAACACAGAGCCCTGCCTCAATTTTAAATAAATGTAAGCAACCTAAGAGGATTTTGTATATTAACATGGTGTCAGCAGATCATGGGTTGGAGATAACTTCTCTAAGGGCTGAAAGGTTCCCTTCAGAGGGAGCAATTCAGCCAGGCTGTTGGGAGGCCTTTGGCTTGTGCTATATATATATATATATGTATGCAGGAAAGACATTTTAACTCTGATGAGACTGTTGCCTCAAACATGGTAAAAGCTCATGAGTGTAGCAGAGAACACTGCTTCTTAGAATGTGGGTTGTTCAGTGCATGGAAGATCTTGCAGTCGTGAAGTCCTGGACTGTGATGCATGCATTCCTTCCATCTTTGCTTTCATAGCTCAGTTACCCAGTGAATGTGCTCACTCAGCTAGAGAGGACAAGCCTTTGAAGTATCCTTGTTTGATATCTGCAGGATTGCTGAGGGGCCTCTGAGAGCTCAGTCCCAGAAACACCTGTTGTGCTCAGGTGGTTCTTTCCTTAAAAAGGAGTGCACACCAATTCCTATACAACTAAAGATCCTTGTTAAAAACAGAGATGAATTGCGTGCTGCAGTTGTTATCTGTGGAGAAATTGAACTTGGTATTTTACCCAGAGATCTTCGAAGTATCCCCAGATCATAAAGAAAACACTCGATTGATATTTATTGTTTTTTCACCTATATTGCTTTGCTATTTCAGGTATGCTGACATACTCTAATTTCACTTCTCCCCTTATGACTAATTTATGATGAAGCGTTGTATCTGCAAGGAGAAAAGCAGCTCCATTGTGAAAAAGACCGTGCCAAGTGAGACAAGATGGAAAAAAACACCTCAACATTTCTTGTCTGTCACTCACCCGCCCTCCTACAATGTAAGCAATTCAGTGAATATTGACTTGTATCATTCCTATTAAAACTTTCCATCTTAAAGGGCTAGGTTATTTCCCTACAGAGATTCTTTTATGGGAAGTTTGATGTCAAGGTCTAATTCTATTTCTGCCTCAAACTCAACCTTATACTCAAAGCCATATTATGTTGCCAGGTAGATAACTTCAGATTCAACCTGGCTGATGACCTTCATTGGATCTTAATGATTTCTCTCCCCACAGAATAAATAGAGAAATAAAAGATACAGCTGCTTAACATACATTAAGTCTAGGTTCTATTATAAAGGGCATAATAAAAGCCGAGGTAAAAGGTAGAAAAAACAGGAAGCAGTGGAGCTTCAAGTCAGAAGTTACACTGATGTGGAAATTTAAGCAGGATTAGCATCAGGTTTAATAATTATTAATGAAATACTTAGTCTTCATTTTCCATTCCTGTCCAGACTTGCATTTGGTAAAGTACTCTTGAGAAATAAGCTCTATTATCCTTATTTTGTAGTGAGATTAAGCTTTTAAGCCTTTTCTACAAAAGCTGTTGCAATGACTGAGGCTAGAAACTTCAAAACTGCCATATCTGTCTCTTCACCATTGAATTGCTCTCATTTTGTAGATATCCTTGGAAATCTACTTTCTTTCCTGTTAGCAGCAACTTGTGTAAGTGGTGAGGCAGGTGAAGGCACTGAAATGCTGCCACAGACCTTAACACATACTGTGAGCTTGTGAAAGTATTGTCCTCTGCTCTTCAGCCCCACTTGCATGGCCTGGCTGCAGCATGCTGCCAGCCAGCCTCACGCTGCTCTGCCTTGCTGTCGTGGTTTAAGCCAAGCCATAAATCGGCTGCGCAGTCACTCACTCACTCCCCCACCTTCCTCCCTCAGCTCCCAGAGGGATGGGGAGGAGAATCGAAAGAATACAACTCCCACAGGTTGAAATAAGAACAGTCCAGTAACTAAGGTATAACACAAACCACTGCTGCTGCCACCAATAATAATAATGATAAGGGAAATAACAAGGGGAGAGAATACAATCACTCACCACACCGACACCCAGCCCGACCCCCACGGTGATCTCACCCTTCGGGGTGACTGACCCTAGTTTATATACTGGGCATGACATGCTGTGGTATGGAATGCTTCTTTGGCTAGTTTGGGTCAGGTGTCCTGTCTCTGCTTCCTCCCAGCTTCCCGTCCTCCCTGGCAGAACATGAGACTCAGAAAGTCCTTGGTCAGAGTTAACATTACTGAGCAGCAACGGAAAACATTGGTGTTATCAGCTCTGTTCCCAGGCTGAAAGTCAAAAACATAGCACTGCACCAGATACTAAGAAGGAGAAAAAATTACTGCTACTGCTGAACCCAGGACAATCACGCATCACAAGAAGACTGAATCAAACAGGCAAGCTCTATAGTGAGTATTTTCACCCAACAGATGAACTGTGTACTGCTCAGTGTATCATCCACAAGTGGCACATCATGAAAGAGTCACTATCAAGGTCCTAAAATATGTATCCCTTGGTAGTGCTCCTCTGCCAGGTGAGGACACTTCAAGGCTGCCTTCAGCACTTACACTAACACTTCTGTATGGGTGGCAGGAGCAACATGCCAGCTCAGCAGCTGCTGCTTGTCCCAGCTTTCAGGACACCTCTAACCATTATGGGACTGTAGCTGGAAATCCCAAAGCTATTTTCCAGTTCCATTTTTACAGCCCACTACCCACATTGTGAAAATCCTTGAGTCCCAGACAACATTAAAAAAAAAATTGACTTTTTCTAATAGAGGATGAAAATACACTGACATGTTCCTCTTTTTCATATTGTAGATTTTTTGAATACTGCTTAGCAGTCAGAAATTAAATTACTAACTAGGCTTCATGATTAGGGCCGCAGTGTAATTTCCTCATAATCAGATGCTTGTAGATCACTAGTTGCATCAGCATTTCATGACCATGCTGCATAGTTGTGTTTTCCCATGGGCTACTTTAGTATTTGTGTCCTTAAGGCACACTTTATGTCTTTTTAGTGTTGCATACAAATGCCAGTCCTTGAATTTAAAGCAGGACTTTTGAAGTTCTGTTTCACAGGTAATCAGGTTTTCCTTTGGAATCTGAAAATTACAGTAGGGAAATAATGATTGCCACTCCAAAGACACCCTGAAGTCATCCAAATTGAAAGCAGGGTGGTGGTGGAACCTCATATTGCACGTCACTATGTGAATTGCTAGACATTTCATGGAAGGAAAATTCATATAAGAAAAATTGTAAATGGAATGTTTATATTCATATAATAAAGATATTTCTGTTATGCTTTACAGCCTTGGGTTATTTCAAAAATATGTTGCTTTACATGAAATTATTTCTCTTTTCTTACTCTGATTCAAAGCCTTTAGTCTGATCATTGCAGCATCTTTGCAATTGTATCCCACAGTTGCTCAAAAGCTTCCTCTTTCTCTGCTGCATCTGATGTTTTAGACTTGCCTTCAGATTTCTATGCTTTCTACCCTGTCTTTTAACGCTGAAAGCCAGTTTCCACCACTAATTGGTTTCTTCAAATTCCCCCTCCTAAAATTTTCAAATACCAGCTTGTGTGATCTTCTCCATCTTGGCCTTCATGTTTTATTCTGTAAAATAACCTGCAGAGGCAATGTTGAGGCTTTCAGGCTCCTGATGCATCCCATCTTTGTAGGAAAGCCTGCAAAAACCTGTCTGAACTGTAAATTGTGACCTCTGTATTTACTCATAGAGTGTTTGTTTTCCTTGTATCTGTATGTTTTCCATCTGCTTCACTTCTCTGAGCAGAGCCCGGCATTTTCCCCTCTGTGTATAGTCCTTAACACAGCAGGGGTTCAGTTTATGACTAGAGGATCTATGTGGCTATGCGCTGCAGTACTACAAATAGCAAAAGGCACTTGTTATTTAGACATCCTGATGAGTCAGACTGAAAATTTCTCAGACCAGGACCTCTTTTTTTGTGTAGCACGCAAAAACACTTGCTTTTGAAAAATGACCAGAAACCTCTTGAGTAAACATTTTGTCTATCATGAATACCAGTGCCGCAATTTAAATGATCAATATCTGTATTAATTTATCTGGAACAGTGAAGTTTCTGCTCTTCTCTAAAGTTTAGTCACTCTTTTCTTCCAGCTTCCTCCATCCCATCCATGCTTTCTAAAACCTTCCATGTAGCATTGCAGTGGGAGGGACAGTCAGGAGTAGCTGTTAGCCAGTTTCACAGAGTTCCTGACAGTTTTCCTTCTCTGAGTCAGAACTTTACTTTGGTTGCTACACTAGTTTTGTTTTCTTTTGGGGGATATTTTGAGGTAGGATATTTTTCTCTCTTTTCTGCAGCAAAAAGAATTGTTTGAGTCCAACTGTTTGTAGTGTGTATGGGAGCAGAAAAGGGAAAGGAAAGAAGGGCTGTAAATCCAGTTCCTTCTTCTGACCTTGAGGGGAGTGGAAAGGCTCCTGCCTTCCCTGCCTTTTAACATTAAAAGCCAGTTTCCACCATTCGTTTCTTCAAAAAACTGGACATGGAGGCAGTGTCTCTCCTTCCTAAGTGTGCACTAACCGTCAGCAGGCTCACAGTTCAGCAGCTATAACTCACTCTAGCAGCTTCTCTTGTTGGCAGATGCAGATCACTGTTAATGAGATGGCTGGTGATATTTGGAAGCAGCTGATGGCAATGGTTCCAGAGACAGCTTGCTAGATTTGGCATGCCCGCAGCATCGGCAAAATCGCAATCGGTACCTTTGCATTCCCATGGATATTCTGAACACACATTTCTGTGTTTTCCTACTGGGGCGTGGCATGCAGTCCTGCTTCAAGCACAGTGTGTTTCCATCACTGTTCTTCATTCTCCTTTGTATCATGTCACATCCAGAGATCAGCCCACTTCAAGGTGCTGGCTAAGCACACCCACCCTGCTATGTACACTCCCAGTGGAAGGACAAAAGTTCAATTGTTTTCAGAGCAAGGCCCAGGCTCAACACTGGCTGATGTACCAGGATCTCAAAGCCTGTGGTGCTAGGGCATGAAGTGGATAAGGCCTGGTTTTGTCTTTGCCTTGGATATTTGTTCAAGAGCAATGACTTATGGCAGAGTTGAAACATGAACATGACTGCCAGTGAAATTGAAGCATGGGTAGGTTGGTTTAGCAAAATCAGATCTCTTCCCAGTCAATGTAGCTAGGCTGGCTTGAGGTTGTAGGCAACAGTCTAGGTCATTTTGGCCCAGGTAATAGCTTTGGTTTGGCATTTGATTGTGAGCCGTCTGTCTGAACAATAGATCTGTACTCTAAAGGATTTTGATGATGACACTTTCTAGAGCAAGGAAGGTGGGAGAGATTTCATAAACACACACACTTACTTTCTCTTTTCCTCAGCTATTATAGTCCCTGGTCAGCTTTGGCTGGGAGGCAGCTGAACAGCCAGAGGCAAAGCTGGGTCACTTTGGGACTCAGCTTCCCATGGTGAGATGCCACATTGAGCAAGCTTGGATTTCAGTGCATGAGGGACATCCACACCTTGTTTAGGCCATCTGGAGCACAGGACCTTTGCTGTGCTAATTTAGACAAGAAGTTTTGCTGCAGCAAAGGGAGTCTACATCACTTGGTCCCAGAACAGCCATGTCTTCTGTTCCCAAAGTGTTTGACGGTGACTGTGTATATGCACGTTACTGATGTTCTTGGCATCCCTCAGCATGGACAAAGTGTTGCAGACTGAGGTACTTTCCAGGCTTTGTACTTCCTAGGTTGAAAAGGGTCTGGGCTGCTTTCCGTGGCTGAGAAAGATGCAAAATACGGCCAGTCCACCTGGAGTTTGTATTTGCAGAGTTTTGGAGGATGCTTTATTCTTTTGTGTGTAAATGGCAGAGTGCCCATGTTCCACTGAAAAGCTTTAAAAATCACTTATAATGTCCCTCTAGAAGCTGGTAAAAGTAGATCAAATTTAGGGAAATATCGTGTCAGCTTCCTATGGTAGATAAGCAATTGCATTTTTGGTTTGTTTTCTTCAGACACTAAGTTCTCAGGGTGATCTGAGTGAAGAGAGCTTGGTCTTATTCAGCTCTTCAGGAGCTGTTAAGACTCTTAAATTTGTAAATGATAATGCAGCATTGCAAGCGTGGGAGGAAGGAGTAAAGAAGCTAGCAAAAGAAACCTTCTGCCCTCATTTTAGCCAGTCTGGATCTACTTTCCTAACCTGATAATGTGCAGCCATCATACAGCACAAACCCCACAATCCAGACATTTGTCACAGCATTTCCACTGCAGTTTGAGCTCTGCAGGTCAGACAGGGCCATGAAATTTTGTACAGCCCAGCACTGTCAGCACTAGCTGTGTCTTTCAGCTACAAACTGGCCCTTCTCATCTTTACAGCAGGACAATGCTAGCACATGGGAGCTATGGGTTGCATCTCTGCTTTATTCCTCACAGGAAGAGCACTGCCTTTCCCAGAGCTCTTGCTTGGCTGTCCAGCTGCAGGGTGCGTAGGATGTCCATTGCCACACACAGGGCAATTGAACCCTGCACATGCCGTCTTTTCCTGGTTCGCCCTGTTGTTACCCATCATACCCCATGTTTGCTGATTCCATCCAGATTCATCTTACTTCTGGCACTAGAATGGCTCTGTGAAAAATAAGTAAAGGCGTAATTAGCAAGAACTAACATCAGGCTTTTAAAGAAAGTTTTGGACAAAAGTTGAAAATAAGATAAATATAAAAATGTATTTTTTACTCATGATTAACAACGACATTTCTTTTTATCTATTTTCCATACCTGTCACCTATACTCTTCCATCACGTCCTAGCTGCAAATACTGGGGTTTCAGATGTTTCCTATGGCTTCCAGATGGCTCCCTAAGTTTTGTATGACTTTACCTACCCCCTCTGACATTTCTTTCTAGTTAAGAGTACAAATGGAAAGATTCCAGATGGCTTTAGCTGGAGCCAACTGCCTTCAGTACTTCAGAGCTGTGTAGACAGCCCACTAACTAATTGTCCCTTCTGTCTGTTCAAGTTAAATTCCTCAGACTTCTTCCGGGGTTACAAAAACGTTTCTCTGTGATACACAATATCAGTAAGTTATACTTTGTTCAGTTACATCCATATTCCCAGGGGTTTTTAAAAAGACTACATATAACCTGTTTAATAATAGCATGAATAGCAGACCCAGCAAGAGATTTGCTTTGTCCAAACATGTCAGGCAGTTTCCTCCTCCTCCCATCAAAAACCCCGTAGTTCTTGTGTGGCATGATATACCCTGTAATTTTATAAGAATTATAGATAGTGCTCATTTAAACCATGGTGTATTTCCAATTCTGGCATCTTATAGTGAATAGTATATAATCTAAATATGACTAATTATTGGAAAAACAAATCAGGAGATACGCATTTAGAGTGATTTACATTGAGGGCTGCTTAAGAATTTGAGAGCTTAATTCTCTTTACTTTTGCTTTTAGTTGCAGCAGTGTTTCCTATCTCCTTTCAAGTGCTTTTCCAGGAATTCTGAAGTATAAACATAACGAAATGTGCACAGTGGTCTGAAAAAATCTAAACCTAACATCTTCTTAGCAAAAAAAGGAGCCAATTCCAAAGCAGGAGATGCAACCAAATGCTTCAAATCCTTTGTTCCACACTGCTACCTAAGGAGTGAGAGTGGATTGCCTCATTA
Source organism: Psittacus erithacus (assembly GCA_009867235.2). NCBI lineage: Eukaryota > Metazoa > Chordata > Aves > Psittaciformes > Psittacidae > Psittacus > Psittacus erithacus. Next base: position 8,086 of record WYDI02006640.1, read on the forward strand.
GACTTCAAAGTATGAGATGAATATAGGAGATAAAAATATCAGCAAGACAAGCTTTGTTAATGGCATGTTTTTCCTCTTTAAAAAACAGTTTTGCTCTCTACAAGAGGTTTAATCAGGAGAGAGTATCAAGGTTCATGCAACTAGAAATTAGCATTCAATTTGTCTGTTATAAAAAAAAAAGACCTCTGTCTAGTCAGGACTTTAAAAGTTGCCATTCCACAGTACAGCACAGAAAGGAGAGCAAGCTCTTTTAGGGCTGAGACCTGAAAGTACATAAAGCACAAATCACTGCTGAAATGTCAGAAGACAGAAATCAGTCTCTTACAACCTTTTAGGTGAAGTTGACATGTGCCTTTTTTACACTACATAAAAGGCTAGCATAATTATGTCTGTGGTATTTGAATGTATGCTATTAGAGGTAGAACATTCATCAGCTGCTTTTATTAAAGATACTGTTGGCATTTTGTTAATTAGATGTATTAGTACATGAAGCTGATTGTACCAATTCATATTCCTGTAGAAAAAATATTGAGATGGGCATGAGAACCTATACACTGGCTGGCAAAAGAGAATGAGCATGGGATGAAGGCAAAGGTGAGTTAAAAAGGAAGCTGATGAAAAAGAGTCAGGAAAATCATGTTCGTTGGTTCATGCTGACTTCCCGAGGAATATTATCTGTCATTCCTAAATCTTCCTGTTCTCTGTGAACAGATTTGTGTGCTAGTATCCCTCTGTCCCTACTACAGCTGGTTTTCTAAGTAACAAGTTAATGCTCTTAGCTGTTATTCCATTGCCTTCTTGTGCAGCTTAAGTTGCAGATGTTTGTGTGGTGGATCAAAAATATCCAGCCCTGCTTATGACCTTCCTAAGTATTGATACAATTCCACTTGAGAGAGCTTCTGGTTTGAATTTGCTGTTTCTTCATTTCAGGTCATTATAAAGATACTCGTAGGAATACACAATCGCTACCAAAAAGCAGTGTTAAAAGTGGTATGAAACTGGCAAAGTCCACCACTTTTAAGTTAACAAATATTAAAAATGCTAAGATGTACAATGGCACTGCACACTCTTTGCACCATGTTACAAATGCATCTGGCAGTAGTGGAACTTAAAAGCTGTTTCACCTGAGTCCCAGCACAAGAAGATCTAAATTCCCAAGGAAATTTTGCTGAAGGACTTTTAAGTTGTCCAACACCCTAATTCTCCTTCTGACCTCTGTACTGTGATTGGCAGACCTTTTCCCAAACTTGGTGTCACAGCACCTTTTGTTGTACTGGGGACTTTTATTGTTAAATGGAAGAAATGTTACTAAATAAAGAAAATTTACTGTATTAATTGAAGAGAGAAAGCCTCTCTGTGGAGCTTTATGTAAAAGCCTTGCAAGTGAACTGGAAGTCAGACAGAAATGTGCCCCTGGCAATGGGAGCAGAGGGAAAAACAACTCTTGACCTGATTTTCTCTCCCTCTCCTGTTACCTTAAAGCCATGCAGAAGCCAGGTACACTGTGAGTGTGTGCAGACCAGGAGGGAAAGGAGTACTCATTTTGAGCCAAATGTTCTCAAAGCTTGACAACAGACTCTGCCAGAAACTATGCTTTTCTTATACAGGAACCAGGTGTGGCTTATGATACGGTGATAAAATCTTTGATTAGACAAATGTGACGAAAGTTCTGCATACACTAGGGTAAAGCTGAATAATCTCTGCCTCTGAATCAACCTAGCTTGCTGCCTAGGAGATAGGAAAAAGAGGAAAGGCTTTTACAGGAGGCAGCAGATGTTTTTCTTATCTATATATCCTTTAGATGGCCTCATTGCAGTAGCGTCTGGGTATATTGTTCTTCTTCCTGAAGACTCTCAGGAGGTAAGGAAGTGATATTTTACCCATTTTCAAGGAGAATTAAGGCACAGGAGATGAACAATGCCTGTGGCATTGTAGGAGGCTTACCCCAGCTTCTCAGTTTCTATTTATCAATATATGGACCTTTCCTCAATTCTGTTTTTGCTTCTTCCATGTGCAGCTACATGCGTAGTTTTAAGTATCTGCAGACAGGTTGCCTTCTTTCACATTTAACCACGTGTCTCTAAAATATAAGATTCTTCAGTAAAAACAATCAAAAGGGAGAAAACAGAAGAATGAAGCATATGCAACCTTACTTTGACCTCTCTGGGCACATGATTATGAAAGTCCAGTTTCTTAAACAGAAATTCTTTTTTTCTAGACAAAGCATTATTCCAGCAGTTATATGCTCTGTTTCTATTCACTCCTAACTCTGAATTTTATACTTCATCTCCCAATTTCTCCACTAAGCACAAACTATTACGTTCCTTGTGGACTTTGCTGTGCTTTCATCACTAGGGTGCTTTACCACCACTGAGGAAGATCGACCAGTTCCCAGAAATGCCCACTAGTTTTCAGTACCTAATCATGAGTAATTTGTGGCTGATTTCCCATAGACTTCATCTCCTCTCTCCAACTTCCATGTCATACCTCTGGAGTCTCAAGCAAGCAGCCAGAAAATGAGGAACATGATTTGTGATTGTGAGAGAAAGTTTTAGCTTGTATTATATAAAGGATATCTGAACCATTCAGAAGGATGCAGTCTTTGAACAGGGATTTGGACAGTGTTGTTGATCAAGTCTCTAACTGCAGTTCTGAAACCTCCTGATTTGGTTGCCATCCAAGCTTTGGATGTCATAGGGATTTTATCGCACAGGAGGCTGAGGGTCACTAGGGATTGTACTTCTATATATGCCTCAGCTATGACAAAGAGCAGTTTGTTACCTGGCTTATTCCTGAGCTGGCCTGGCATCTAGAAATGGGACTGTGGCAGTTAGCTCATTTCTCTCAGTCACTGGTAATTGGTAAACTGTCCTTCTCAGCAGCATGTGTGATGTGTTAAAGGATGTGTTATCTCAAAACCAAGTAAACTGTCTGAGAAATCTGAGCCCAAGTGGTAGCAATTTAAAATTAAATGTCACTACTTCTCAGACCTACTGTATACAAAGTAGTGGACTTGGTGTCCCTGGAATGCAGGATGGTAGGAATGTCTCTGAGGTTATAGGTTAGCCCTAAAAGTTTTCAACCTCCTGTGTCATCTGAGCAGTCACTTCCTCTGCGGATTGCTGTTTCTTGCTCCCTTGAGTACATGAGCAAATAAAGTCAGATGACAATAAGTCTCCAAATACTTACCTATTTCCCCACTCCCCAAAAATTGTGAATGTGAAACCTGTAGAAAGCAGGGGCACAAAGGTAACCAGCCTGAACCCCTGCCTGTGTTTTGAGGAAAATTTTAAGCTCTGTCTTGGCTAGCTCTGATTTAATTAGAGGGAGGATGCTGCTTCTGTTGCCTTTGGATGCCTTTTATAACTGAGGCTGGGGTGAAAGAAGGTTAAATATGCAGTAGTGTAAATAATGTAGCAGTAGTTCATCTTTACTTGGGATTTTAACAAAATATTATTCGATGACCATCCTTCTGTGATAAGAATCTGTTCAAACATTACTATTTGTTGAAATAATTTTTGTCTATTTTCACTGGGTTTGCTTCTGGAGTAAGAATTTAAGAAAGCTTTAATATGAAGCACATAAACAGCAAAAGGTTGAGCTTCTTTCTTTGTTATAATCCCAGATTTTATTTGTTTATATATTAGCATTAAAAAAAATAAAAAAAACCACAACAACAACAAAACCCCAAAAAACCCAAGTTCCATCCAGGAAAGCATCCACTTATAATTCTATTCATAAATATTCAAAACAGTGTTCTATATTAAATATTTAAAGTGTCTAAAGCGTAGCCACTGAAAAGGTTTCGACTGAGACTAAGCTACAGCACCCAAAGCCATGGTATTTCACATCTAGTTCTCCTGGGACTGGACACGTGCTTGCCCCAGCGCATGACTTTCATTGAAAGGGTCAAAGTTTGCAGAGCAGCAAATGCTGGATTTCCCCTTTCTGCCCCACCTCTGTTTTTTGTTATTAGCTACAAATCAAAGTTGAGAGTGTGTGTAAAGATGGCAATTGCTTGATGGCATGCTTCTCGCTAAGCAAAATTAATACTGAACAACATGAAACTCATTGAATGAGTCAGCCAATGAATCAGCAGAGTAGGCAGTGGCGAAAGTGCAAGCCTACAGCTGAGACACGTGATTTAGAATCTAAAATCCGTGATCTGTTTTCTTTATGAAACCAGAGATCTCAGGAAAACAACTTAGCATGCTTGCTCAGGCTTACAAGAAACCTTCTCTTTTATCACATAAACACTCCTCTGAGTGAACTGAACCATAAAACTATATCCACAGAGAGCTCATCTACTGCTAGAAAAAGTTTGCACATGCTTCATTTCATTACATTTTTGTCTATGAGATAAGAATACCTAGCCCTGAATGAAATTATCACTGTGACCCCTGCTAACGCAATTCATACTGCTTAGTTTCTACAGAATATGAAATCCCCACAGGAACACAAAACAAAGAAAAGATGACTGTGCAGTCAATAATTCTTTTGTTGTTTTTGTTGTTGGTTTTTTGGTTGTTGTTTTTGTTTTTGGAAAGAGAGAGTAAAACAATCTTTGAAAACTATGGTCGGTTGTCTTTGAAATGTGCCCTGTTAGCAGTGGTCAGTTAGGTAGTGCCAAATACCTCTTATTAAATTCTAATTTTATACATTGACAATACCTAGGTATAGCAGTTAAATAATCGATACCATAAAACTTTAAGATCAGTATTTTCTCTAAGGTATTTTTAAATAGAGGAATATTTGTGCTAGGCGGTAATTTATGGGATCGTGCACTGTATGGACTTCTGAAGCTGAAAACTGCAGCTTCATACATGATGGAAAAAGTTTTCAACCAAAACCAGAGTTCAGAAGTGCTCCAAGTGTTGGGCCAAAACATTCTACACTTAATCATTGTCTAAAAGGAAAGCTTCAAACCCAAACATGTTTTAGCTTGGGAATGTGTGTGTTTAGGTAGGTATCAAAGAAAGATCTCAATGTTTCTGTTTTTCTTCTTTTTCTGATAAAACTTTTTTATACCAAAATTTTGACAAATTTTGTTTTGAATTTGTCACAGATATAACTCCTCAATGAGGAGAAATATCACTGAACTATGTAAAGAAAATCAGCTCTCTTGAATCACCAGGAGAGTTTGCATTATACACCCAGCTCCTTTATGAACAGGTTTTCTTGCTTAGATTGTGAATCTGCCTCTTGCTCGAGCCTCACATGGCTGTTGGGCTGATGTGTCTGGAAGCCCTTCTCTGTTTTCTGTGGTAATGCTCTGTTTCAGGTTCAGCATAAGCAGCAGGTAGTCCATGCACATAACTAGTGGAGATTACGAGGGTGAAATTGGTGCATAAATGGGACTGTTGGGGCAGTTGCATTGAACATCAGTAGTATTAAAAGGTTTTGAGATTTCACCCTCTATGAAGAAAGTGGAAGAATTCTTCCCCAGTGTAGCTGGCTATGAGCTAAAGAAAGCAGTTGGATTCTAGAGCTCAGGGGTGCTTTTGCCAGTCCTTGTTCTTTCTTCGTTTTTCTGCAGACTATCAAGATGCTGCAGGTGTCAGCTAGAGCTCTATGATAATTAATTTGGCAGCAGTTCTTATTGTGAGAGTGACAGAACACAGGTTGCCCAGGGAATTTGTGGAGTTTCCATCCTTGGAGGCATTCAAAACTTGCCTGGACAAGACCCTGAACAACAAGCTATGGCTGAGCACAGTGGATAGACTAGACAATCTTCAGATTTCCTGACACATCTCAGCTTCTCTGTTTCTATGAAGTACTAATGGCTCTGTGTAGCTGTTCTTCCTACACTAGCTCCAAGACCATCTAATGGTTCCTTCATTCAGCAGGATAGTAGGCTTATGTCAAGGCCTCACTGTCCCACTATGCACTATACAAGCCAGAATGTCCCAAAAGGCACATTAGACTAAATATCAGGCCTTCAGTCTCTGCTAAAGCTAAAGTTCCATGGATTTTATTGTAACAGAAAACTAATCTACTGTTTGTGTTTGTGGAGCTGTCAGGCTATCACCATCAGGACCTGGTTATGACAGTGTTTAAACACAGAGCCAAAGGAGACTGCCTTCCTCTCAAAAAGTGCAGCTCAAGCACAAGCCAAGAGAAACATGGATGAGAAATGCATGGATAAAACAAGCAGATATTAGTTAGCAGCATCAGGGATCTAAAAATTATCAAATTTTTGTAGGCATTTTAGGAATTTAGGAAACATTTCCTGAGCATGGGGGAAAGAGATCAACATGGAAGGAAGCACAGTAGTTCTTGTCTGAAATGTGAAAAATGTTGGTGGCCAGGAGATGCTCCAGTAATTTAACTGCACAGAAGTGAATGACTTGGATGAGCATATGAGAAGATAAGTGCAAGAATAAGGCAAATGCCAAGGACAGAGAAGCAATGTTGGAGCTAAAATTAATAGTAATGTGAAATTAATATGATAAATGGATTTATGCCATATATCCAAAGGGAGCGAAATACATAGATGAAGAGAAAAATGGCGCTCATAGCTGAGGAGGGGTGGTAGTGACCAGAAATGGAAGACTGAGACAACTGTGAAAAGAAGGAGAGAAGAGATGAAGAAAAACCTTAGTTTTAAGTTTAAAACCTGATGTGGTAGCTGTGCTCCCAGAAACATCCCTCTAGCAGCTGGAGAGGACTGTCCAAGCTTGCCAGACATGACAGCACACAGCCATATCCCTGAAGGCCAGGCAAAGATCCCATGTCAGGAGAGGGAAAGATGGCTGAGCCAGGGGCACATCATGCCTGGCCCTGCAGGCACATGGAATGTTGCTTCAGGTCTTTATCTTTTCAGGGCAAAATAAGGCAAATATTTTACTAGCTAAATGTAAAGTAGTAGTTAAATTATTTTCCCACTTATACTATTAAACACTGGCTAGAAAGTATCCCATACCCATGCACTTAGCCAGTATATGGGCAGGAGATCAAACATATGGGAAGGACACTTGAGATGAATGTGAGCAAGTGTAAGACATACTGAAGAAAATAATTGGTTTTCTTCATGTTAATGGGTACGCTGTTTAAAAAGAGCCACGGAAATAGACAATACATATGTGTAAAATATACTCTATGCCAAAGATTTTTGTTGTCTGTGTTTGTATTAATATTACAGTGCTACCTAAAGTAATACAGTCCCTGAGACATTCAAGGTGGTAGGATAAATGGAGTCACTGTATGAGCTGGTCTGTAAGGCTGCTGTTTTCTGAGCCTACCACACATGTCTGTGTCTGTGTCCTGTGCTGCAATGTTGCTATCCTCACTGTACAGCTGAAATGCCTGGATTTGCCGGAGGGCACAAGGGAATGGGACAGGTGGGAGAGAAATAGCTCCTCTTTTCTTCTCTGACCCGCAGCTTTGATGCTGGGCCCATGTGTCACTTCGGCTGCAGAAGCAGATCCTGAAACCTAGCTGTAGGGACATCTGAAATGTTATCCCATTTATCATAGTCCTTTCCTTCCCATCTCCTCATTTCTTAAATGTTTTCCTGTCAGAGCTATGACACTTGCTGGCTCCTGCACCTAGTGGTGAGCATGCGGATCAAGCTTTATTTGGTTTTGGAGCAATTAGATCTTGCCACCATCATTTTTTCAGCAGAACTTTGTCTCCTCCATTGCTCCCCAGGCAACACGTGTGAAGGAAGTGCTGTAGGTTTATGTCTTCACAGTGTCTGTGACGAACTTCAATAAAATCATTGATGCCTTGTGGGGCTGTTATGGCAACTGCAGGGGAACTGCAGGCAGTCCTGGGGAAGGCCATGCAGGAAGTCTGTGTTCACTATAGAAACACACAGCTCCTAAACTCTGCAGGGAAGCTGATCCATGGCATCCTTGCTCCTCAGTCTCCAAAAACCAGGACTGAAGCCGGTGCATGTGGTGACCATGCCTATGGGAGGCACCTGCAGGTGCTCACTAGCCTGGGGACTTGGGGTCCAGCCCCTTGCCCCCATGGAGCCCTTCTTGAGGAGTCCCTGGTGCTGATAAAAAAGATATCAGGCCCACAGGACCACACCCCAGGCTATTCTGGGTGAGGACTCAGGGAGACAGGGGCATCTCCACTGTTCTCGCCTGAAAGCACATCTGCAATGGCTGCAAAATCCTGTTTCCACCAGGCAGGGTCCATGAAATCATTGTTTCAGTCTTCCTTTCTTCCTGCCTTTGGGCCACTTGGAGTGCTTAGTAGAGCCTGCAGCACTGCTCCTCACAGGCTTTGAATCTTTCTGTTCTGTGAAAAATATTTTCTGCTGGAATATGATGCTACTGGTCTCCAGAGGAAACTTGTGACTTCCTTTTAATAAGAGATTTTCCGAAGTTTTCTGTACAACTTTAAAAACAAACAAACAAACAAACAAACATACAAAACCTAACACGAACTAATTAAAATTAGTTAGAAATTGCTAGCTCCAGCACAACACTGGAGAAGATGGAGTAGGCCAGTTCACTGAAACCAGAGTCAGCACCATGCTCTCCAGGCCTGTGGAGTCTACTGGGACTTTATTTCACCCTCAACAGTCAGAGAAAAAAATGATCAAACAAGCTTAACACAGAGATTTCTCTTAGTTTAGACTTAATTAAAATATCTCCCATTATTGTTTTAGCTGTTTCATGGTTTGTTATGTTTTAAAAGTCCTTCATAATTGCCTCCATGTCTGTGCAGGCATTTATGTGCGTTTCTGAACAATCTGCACATTTCTACAACTTCCATTACAGATGTCAATTTAAACACTCTTTGCCTTAAAAGACTAAGTTATTCCAGTTGACTAAATAATTAAAGCTGAATATTTTATGTTCTCACAAGGGTGTTGACTGCAAGAGACTTCTCTTCTACTGTGCATTAATTCTCCACAATAAGGCTTTTGATCCTTCTAATGCCTTGTATGCTGGCAAAACACACGCATATGAGCAGCATCTTTGACTTACACAGAGGTACTTCTTGTACAGGAGTAAGTTTAATGTTCCAGATAATATTTTTCTGTGGTGGCATTTCATTTGGTTATCTTCATCAATTATGAAATACTTTCAAGATCATCTCAAGAATGATGCATTTCCCAAGGGGACCTAAATCTACCATAAACTTTACTCCAGGTGCTAGATACCTATCTCCAGACTCAGTTTTGCTCCCCTTTCACCCTGGCCAAGTAATCCAGTATTTTTAATTGCATTTGGTTTATTTTCTTTTGGTTTTAAACCATCTAAACCATTTTAAATCCTGTTTTCTCTCAATGTATAGAAAGAGAAACAGAGAGGTAAGATTTATGAGTTATACCGCAGAATGAACTCAAGAAAGAATCCCATCACTGCACTACAGTACAGCAAAAGAGAGAACAAGGTGGGACAGCAAAGTGGAGAAGCAAAGCATAGAATGGAATAACAAACTCAGGAGGGTCAGAAAGGTGTCTTCTGTATACAATGGACTGCATCCCACAGTGAGGAGACATTGATGCCAGTGGAGTTCTGTATTACAGATGACCTTCTTAACTCACTGTCCAGTAAACTCTCACAGAAAGCTATCTGTCTGGAACAGATTAAATTCCTACAGATTTTATAGAAACTGGTCAGTGATTAGTGAATAATGGTCCCTATTGCAGTCCCATTTAAGGTAAATTTTGCTGGGTGAATTCAACACCTATTCTCTGCATTTGGCCTCCTGGCAGGCACTCAGAAGTGTGCACTTTTAAGCTAGTCACTCTTCATGCTGCCCTTTGCCCTTCAGAAATTATGTGGCTTGCAAAACAGATCCAAGTCTACTGGGAGGAGAGGATCATATGTGGGAGAAACTGGAGATATAACATGACGAAGCTGGGACAAAGGACAGAGGGCAAAGATTACGGTAGAGATGGGTGTACAGAGAAACCAGAACTCTGTTTGAGTCAGCTTCCAAGCTTCTGCTAATTATTTAGTGTATATATCTAAACATAACAGTGTGAAGAAAAATGTTACTTTTGTAGATTTAATGACTGTAAAAAAACAATATGAGCTTCCAAAAAGATACTGCTTTTTGGAAGACTGAGCAATGAGACGAAAGCTTTTTACAATAATAAGAATCTTTTCTATAGGTTCAGCTGGCTTGAATTTGTTAGATTTTTAACACCTTTCTTCAATGCTATGTCAGAGGTCCCTACCCTTAGGAGCTCATGGCTGGAAAAAACAGATGTTGAGCTAAAATACAATGACAGAGTTAAAAAAACCCAAACAATATAGATTTCTTTTTTTGTTTGGTTGTTTGCCAAGTACGAAAAATCAAGTTTCATTTTTGTTGGCTGTGAGTTACTCGAAACGGTGTTAATGATAAGATGTAACTTTGTTGAACTCCAAACCCTACTTCTCTCACAGATTAAAGTTCCTCCCATTTAAAGATTAGCATACATGTTACCACGTATATTCTTAAAAAGTTAGAGACCAGAGTACTTATGACCTTTGGTTTCTCTTTGTGCTGTCTATAAACAGCATGAGAGTTAAATTAGGCTGCTGAGTTTTCACCAGTTTTTAAAGTCACCATTCTACCATATATCCTTTCAATGAATCATGAAATTCACTCTGTAACTGTCTCTTGCTTGCTCTGTGTTTTTCAAAGTATTGCTGAACCTGAGCCACATCACTCAATTCCTAAACCAATATAATTGTATTTTGGCTGTATATTCTTCTCTATAGCAGATTGATTTTGTGCAGCTCTGTTCAACAAAACTTATCCATTTCAATATAGTCAGGTCTGGAAGAGCTCTTTAACAGTAACAGGATGAAACACAAGGTAATCATCTACTGCCAAGTTGGAAATTTCAAAAGAAAATATGCTTATACTGAATTTTGCTTTCTTATAGCTAATTACTGGTATTTTGTTACTTATGGGGAAAAAGATACAGCAATTTCATGGGATTCATGAAGTCAGTTGCAGAGCATATCTGAAAGTCAGATGGTACTTCAGGATATGTTAAAATGTTCAGCCTGAAGGACTCCAAGTTTAAAAATGCTGGCCAATACACACATAATCACATAGGAATGGAAAGAATGCTTTCTATCAAATCTCTAATCTGTGCAAAAAACAATAGTGCCAAAAAGATTTCTATATAATCCAAATACAGTTTGTTCTTGAAAAGCTGTCTTGAAGGAGGAAATATGAGACACAGTTCACACTCATATCTCAGGCTTAAATAACCAGTTCTGATTGAAAGGTCTTAATTTATTTCCAAAGTCTTTGACATATAGCAGTTTTCAACTGATCATACGCTTATAATAAAGCAAGGAAGTAAAGAATGTGCATGGGTATGTTGGTTTTGGGGAACTAAGTCATCTATATTTGGATCCTTGAAAGCCTGAAGTGTACATTTCCCATGTGTGTCTGTTCGGGACAAAGGCAATGAACCATGTTTCCAGATCTCAGATGAACTTATTCTGTGACAAGGAAGAGAAAAAAAAAAAAAAGAGAGCCTTATTAAGTGCATGGGTGCTGACAGCATCAAAACAATTTTGAAGATTTTTCCAGTGTCAGAGAAATGTCCTAAACTTTTAAAATGCCTGTAAAATCTGTAAAGGTACAGGCTTCTGAAGTTTGGTGATACAAAGCTTAGTCAGCCCCTGATCAGTGAGGCATTTTCAGCTACTTGTTTCTCGAGTTTTCTCCATGCATCAGAAAAGTTGGCAGAAAGAACAAACTTATTCAAGAATAAATATAGAAATGACTTAATAGTCCTCCTTCCCCCTCTCCACCACAAGTGCACTTTATGGTCTTATGTTTCAGACCATTAACACTGAAAGACTTTAAATATGGCAGTTTTATCACCCAGAAGGTTAACTAAGTGTCCTTAATTCCATGTTATTTCTTATCATACTGCTAAAATTTGGCAATTTTGTCTCACAGGGTTTTGGGCGAGTTGAAGTGCTCAGATGAAGTTCAGGATTTTCAATTTTTTCAAGGAATTGATCTTCTTAATAGCAGTGGTTAGTTTTTCTGCCAGATATCAAGGCAAATATGGATATGCAAGATAACGACAGTGCAGTAGGTGCTTTCAGTGGTGTGACCTGCTCTATCCTTTTCTCTTCCAAAAGTGCTGAGTAAACCTTTTTCAAGCAGGGCATCTCAGCCATGTGAATATCATGACAAAATTACATTCGTGTATACAAGCACAACCATAGGAACTTTAAATTTTTTATTCTGGCTTTCACTGGTGTTATTCAAATACCATTCTATTTCTCTTGGAGTCAATTTGAAATGCCCAGCTATCAGCATGCATTGTTAAATTCATCATGAAATAACAAAGAGAACCGAACCATGTAGTCTGTTCTAGAGAAAATACCATATAGTCCCAAGGTGAGAAATCTGTACTTTACTCATTAAAGAAATTTACAGTAAGGAAACCTGAAAGAAAATTTTGCATAACCGAATATGTGAAGAAAAGAAATCAGAAATCAAAAGACAAGTAATGAAGAGACAGGGAAAAAGCTAACCAGCTCACACTAGCTGTCCTTTTTTGGAGGTGTGAATGTGCAGAGCAAAAGTAGATCACTGTTGCAAAACTCCCTTTTCAACTATTGAATACAAAATATGGCAAAGTAGGTATTGTAGAATTTACAAATGACAAAGACTTGATCAGATTTAGGATCTAAAAAAAATAACAGTCCTAACAAGATATTTGTGGTTCGTCATCAGGTAGTTTTGCCAGTGGGAATGGAAAATTTTTTGTCTTAAAAATGATGACTTAAAAAACCCTATGTAATAAGTGCAGCAGAATTTGAAAAAGTGCTGGTTATCAAATAAGCAGTGAAATGTTATAATCCCAAATGTGAACAATATTTGAAAAACCTTCGGCAAGAAGATATATGTGAACAGTTTATTACAAAAATATCTTCAAGATAAATACTAAATGAAATGTGCAGATCAAATCTGGGATGTAGAATTTGTTTCCTTTCATTTTGCAATAACAAGATATGATATAGTGAATCTCTTCCTGCCCTTGCAGGTAATCTATTGCTCTAATCTCACTGGTTCAGCAACATAAATAAGCACATGCCCAATTTTGAACACTTGAGTAGCTTCTGTTTCAGCAGAACTGTTCTCCCCAGAAGGTTAATCAAGAGCCAAGTGTCTTACTGAACTGGTCCTTCAGGCTTGCTGCCCTGCCCATTGGGATCACTGAAAATCTAAACCCATGCTTTTTTCAATTTATTTTTCTCCTAGGAACTTGAAATAAGATTTTGGGATTTTGTGTTACCCCTGCAGATGGGCAGGTGCTCCTGCTTTGCTCAGGTTCCCACTGGAGTCTCAGCACCAAGTTTCACACCTAGCTGCTGAGATCATGGAAGTACATAGCAAAAGTGCAAACACAACCAAGATTTCACTGGGTACTACTGGAGATTTTTTCAGTTATTTTTTCCTAAAATTATCTGGAATAATAGAGGTGGGGTCTTTGGAAAGTCTATGACAGAGGTATGCTTTATAGTAATAAATCCTCATAGCCAAAACTAACCCCTTCAAGGACTGAAGGATTATTTCTTCTTTCAAACACTGCTCCTTCACTTTCCACACCCTTCTGCCAAATATAATTTTGGAAGCAATATCATAAATGACTGTACCTGCTGTACAAGCAATTTCAGATCTCATCTGGCATCAGACCAGGAGGGTGGGAGATAGGCAAAGTAGATTTGTAACCTTGGTGTTTTGTATATGTTAATGCCTCCAGGTGGGTCCTGCTGGCACAATGGGTTGGTTTGCTCTCCATCAGCGCACCAGCTGTCCACAGAGGAGAGAGTGAAAGTTGCTGGAACCTGCCAGGGGAGTGGGGCCAGCACCTGCCCACTGCCCTGGAGGTGGCTGCAGAGAAGCCAGTAGAGGAGCTGGAGAGGCAGCATGTTGAGCAGGATGTCTTCTGCTCTGGTTCTGCTGGCTGAGTGGGTAGTCAGCATACAGCCATCATTGACAAAGGTGGGAGAGAGGGCATTCTGTGCAGCCAAGAGGAATGGGCACAGTATGATCTCAAACAGAAAGCTTTAGAGTTGGCCAAAAGCACTCCAGAAAGCAAGAGTCCAATAAGCAGAAAAGAGATTTGTTTACAAACCCTTTTACTTCTGTTCCATCTCACCTAGTCACTTTGAGTGCTTCTCTATTTATGAAGTCTAGTGGTGGACTTGGCAGCGCTAGGTTAACAGTTGGACTTGATGATCTTAAAGGTCTTTTCCAACCCAAATGATCCTATGATTCTAATTATTTATATCCTAATAAGACCTGTCTTTTTGAGTTTAGAAGCCTTTTGATCTTTCTGAGAAGTTACTCTCGTGGAAAGTAAATCCATTTGAAAGTGCTGGCTGCATCCCATCACATTCCACTATCCCAGTTTTTCAAATAATTTAATTTGGATATTGACATTAAAACTTTGAGTTTGAACATATTTTTGTAGGAAATATTTATAATATTTTGGCTCTAGTTTTGATGTTTCTTTTCAGAACATTCAGAAAGAAAATTAATTATTATTTTCTTTTTCAGAGACTGGAAATGATGTATGGGCTCTGATTGCTGTCAGTTTTCTGTGGTTCTTAGCATTTTGAAAATGGTTAGAGGTCTTAGGACTCTCTACAGAAGAAGAGGTACTGAAGGTTCAAGGTGTTCATGGTTAGATTGCTGATAGAAGATGTCAATCAGGACATTCTGGCGATAATTCCTGATATTAGTTCTAAGAAGAGTAAGAAATGTTCCTGCTGTGTTTTTCAGGTAACTTTGGGTAACTAAGGAACCCGAAAGTTAACCTTTACTATGACTCCTGCTATGCAACTTGTTTTCTTGACAGTCTCCAAGACAGAAGTCACACAACATCTCTGTAGACTTGGTTACAGCAAACCCCATGATGGGATGACATTTTGTTTTAACTACAGTTGCTGTTATTACAGCATCACTACAAAACCTCTGAGAGCTGGTCCTGGATGGGGGCCCCATCAGCCAGATGCTGTACAGGAGAACAAAGAGATGGTCCGTGATACCAAACACATCAATACCCTAAGAAAACACTATAAAGCTTTGACAGCTCTGCAGTGAAAAGGCAGCTTGTGGCAGAGAGCATCATGCTGTGCCTGTAGCTAACGCGCTTGCAGCTCTTCTATTACTCAGCTGAGTAACAAAAGTTACTCAACAGGAGGGCAAAAGGACAGGGATGACATATTCTGTAATCTGGGACTGAAAAAAAGACCAGTGGTGATCAGTTGCCATACTTCAATCTTTCATTAAAGTGATCGCTTAATGAGAAATCTAATTTAGTCCCTGAAATGAACATTTGTGTTACCTCAAACAGAAGAATTTCTGAACTATTTTGAGCTGAACCAGCCTTGCTGCTTCTGCAACAGCATCTTAGTTTAAAAAAAAACAACAAAACAAAAAAACCCAAACCAAACAAAAAACCCACCCACCCACCCCCCCCAAAAAAAAAAAAACACAACACAGAAAACTAAAACCCAACCAACAACAAAACAAACCAGCAGTAAAGAGGAGAGACAAACACCTTTTCTGAGACCACCTTTCTGAAGGAATGTCCAGCTAGATACCTGAGGCTCCCCAAGGGAAGGCAGCCTGGTAGCAATTCTAGAGAATCCTTTCTCATGCTAGCAGGAATACAATAAAAATACTTTCAGAAAAGACATGAAATGCAGTAGTATGGCCAAATGCACTTCTGGTTTCATGGAAGACAATCAAATGTAAAATTACACCAGGATAATACAGGTGCACAGAGCTTCCAAGAATTTCCTTTAATGGAATGTTGCCTAAGAAAAGCAAATTTACAGCAGATAACAATTAGAGCTAAGGAGAAGATAATAATATAATGTAGTAAAGAATAATATAACATGTTAAGTGCATAGGTTGGTGACACGTAATGTTTTCTCTATTTTGTCATGTTAAGGCCACCAATAATCACAATTCTATGCCCAGGGGACTTTTAATAAGATTTCATCAGAGCTTCTGAGAAGTGTGGGAAGCCTAAAGCAATTTGATGAAGGGCCTGAAACAGCTCTAAGGGACTCTGCTCTTTTTTTTATTTGGAGAGTGAGTGGCAAGCAGTGAATTGCCAGAAGTCCCAATTGTTCCACCAAGCACTGCTTCTGATGTTCAAAACCAGAAATAAAGCCAGTGCACCCATATAAGGGACAAGAGAAGAACATGGCTGGAAATAAGGATGTAGAGGATTTCTGTAATGACCCAGGAGTCATGAAGGGCAGGAAGCAGTGTAAACCTTCTGAAGAAAAGCATACCTTGAGCTGGACTAGAGGTCTGAAAACTATTCCAAACTGGTAGATCCATCGTGATTTTTGTCTTCCTTTGTTCAGATGCACATGCCCATAGCACAGCTAAGTTTACACATGATCTGGTCTCTTCTTACATCTTTGAGCTGGGGGCAAATGCCGGATCTCTGGGTGGTGCCATGACCCAGCAAAATTCCTGTCCTAGTTGAGGGTGGACCCACTGTGCAATTGAGGATTGGGGGTTGAACCCACTTGCAACAGGGTCTTGTTGCTCAGCCTGCCAGAATCATCTTTAAATTACCTAACCAAATATATAGGGGGTTTAATTCTTGATATAAGCTCTCTACACATCACTGCATAGATTGTGCGTGAGACTTCTCAGACGGCTTTACTGTGCAGTAGTGGTGACTAGAGGTATGTAAAAGTCTGCCATAGTCATACAATGATTGCAAGAAATGCAGCTAGACATTAACCTGCAGTTACATTGGGCTTTCATAGTCTATCATCTCTAGTGTTTCATTCTACCAAAGTGTACAGTTTAGGTGTTCTACCATTCTACATGAGTGAGGAATCATTACTTATTAGAAATAGTCTCCAAAAGCTCTAGCACTGTTCTGCTACTGGCTATAATATCATAGTTTTTCGTATGGTTTTCATATTTTTAATATACCTGAGAACATGAAATTAATAAGTAAAACTTTTTTTAATTTTAATTTACACTGAGCAAGTGAAATACTTTTTACTTAATAATTTCCTTCTCTCAGGTATGTTAAACCATGCCTAGAAGTGCATTGTATTAGATTACTACTGAAATGCTTCTTATATTAATCTCATGATCACATATTGAGAACATGAAGCACAAACAAGTTGTGGAGTATCCCTCCTTGGAGATAATCAAAAGCCATCTGGACGTTCTTCTGGGCAACTTGCTCTAGGTGGCCCTGCTTGAGCAGCCAGAGGTCCCTTCCTGCTTCAATCATTCTGTGATTCTGTTCAAAAATTCAGATTTCCTTTAGGCTTTATCTTTATATTATATCTTCTTGACACCTATTTGGTAATAGCACCAATAGGACAGAAAATAGTTGATTTTCAGCAAAGGCAGTGAGTTACATTCTACAGACATATCACTTTCTATTTTCAGTGCCTTATTCTTGTTTTAGTTATTGAATGAGTACAATGCATTCAGCATGAATTTCAGTAAAGGACTGAATGATTTTATATCTGACAAATCATTCCCAAATGCACTTACTTGCATTTAATTTAATCTGATGTACTTTATCAGTCTCCTTTTTTATTTTACAGAATAACCATTCTAAAGCATTCCATGGCTTTTGTCAATAGGCTAAAATGTGCCCAGTCTTTATATATCACCTGTTTCTTATGGTGTTTGTGTGTATTTTTTTGCTTGTTTATTTTAAAATGTAAGTTACTGTTTCTGTCAAGATGTTCTTCCTCCAGTACTAGACATGGATATTTAGAAGAATAATGTAAATCAGCATAAACTTACTTTGTTCTATATACTACCTCTAAACAGAAAATGAAATGACACTTAGGGGTTTTTTTTTGTTTATCACAACTTATAATATTAAAAATCATTTCATTTTCATAATTGTGTGTATGAGTATTCTGGTGTATGTATCATACTGGTCTATGTGCCAATATGCATATAATTATTATATGACTTAGAAATTTCTTGTCAAGGATTTAGAGCTAATTTTACCATGGGTATTAGAAGAGATGATTACAGATAAGGTGAAAGTCTGTGAAATATGGTATATGTGATTTCATGTTAATGGCATGTCTTTATTCTGATGTCCAGTTTCTCATTCGAGGGACCTGAATTTATGGCATATTTTTTATTATCTTCTGCTTTTTAGTCTTGATTTTCTATGCAAATCTAAATGCAAATGGAAATATGTAAGGGCATTTTCTGGTTTCAACAGAGAATAAAATTAATTTTGAAAAATGAGAATTTGCTTAATCTTCAACAGAGTAGAACAAACACATAGACAGAAAGACTCGCTCAGGACAGGACCCATATAGCCAAATGCAGTTGTCTACTTGTGAATTTATTATTCTGTGCACTGTTTATAGATGACAGCTTTGTCTGAACACCAGGAATCAGTGTTTTACTGTGAGAATGACCTGAGCACTGGCACATGTTGCTCAGAGAGGCTGTGGAATCTCCCTCCTTGGAGATATTCAAAAGCCATATGGACATGGCTCTGGGCAACATGGTCTAGGTAAGCCTGCTTGAGCAGGGGGGGATAGACAAGATGATCTCCAGAGGTCTTTTCTAACCTCAACCATTCAATGATTCTGTGATTCTGGAAACCAGTCCTTCATTGTTGCGATACCCAGCTTCTTGCTTACTGGGGCTACAAACCAGGAACACTTCACTGGGGATACATACCAGGAACACCAGTTCTTCCAGATCCTGAACCACAGCGGAAAGGTCGGACACTTACAAATTCTCAGGTTGAGATGGTGTGTCTTTGTACCCCAAGAGAGAAGTTAGAGCAGACTGTATGGGGAAGTAAAATATTTGGCAATGATTAAAACACACGCAGAAAGGAAAACCTTGTGCTCATGAGCCTATGCAAATCATTCAGGCTGTTATAGATAAACAGTAACTCTGGGGAAGAAGAAGGTCTATTGAGATTAAATTCCCACTTCTCCACATGTTAATGAAGAGACTACCTCGCTGGTACATTTTCCTTGGTTAAAATCATGTTTTCTGTTCTTCTGTGCCACTGAGTATCAACAGCATTTCTTCTTTATTATACTGCTTACCTATAATATGTAAAATGAGGTGCTATAAACGGGGGTGGTGAAGTTCTCCAGCTAAGAGGTGGAGACAGGATCCTCACCTTATGAACATTGCGCAATATGTGAAAGAGTTGACTCCTAAAAAATCTGTGTCCTTATCTGCTTGAGAAGTTTTCATCTCTCTTTTCATGTCCAACACTGAAGGCTGTAAGCTAAACTGCACAAAAAGCTGGTATCCAATTAGAAAGATTTCTGCACGATGAGTCTGTTATAGATTAACAGAATCAAATACTAGACTACTGTTGGGCCAGTGATGTTGCTACCTGCCTCCCTCTAAGCATTTTGTAATGTTATTGGAGCATGAGAGCAATCAGCCCTTAATGCATGATAGGGCAAGAAGGACAGAATGAAGAGAGAGAAAAAGGGCTGGCGGACCCTGCCTTGATAGAGATAAATGGTTACTCTTCAAGGCCTGTGGTCTATTTTAACTGAAACTGAAAAAAACATTAGACTTCTAGGCAAAAAAAAATAAAAATTGTTTTATAGCAAAATAGTTAATATTCTAACAAAGACTGTTAAAAGTAAATTGTGAGCTTTCGAAGATCTGTGACTTGAATTCAGAATGTGAATAAAAGAAAGAATTCAAGCTTTATGTTCCAAAGCATAGCGCTTGCTGAAAAGCAATATTCCCCACCTCCACCAGACTACAGGGATATCTGTGTGAACAGCCTGCTAGCACATAATCATCCCATACCAAAAGGCAGTACTGCTTGTCTGTATAGAAATGCAGAGTTCAGTGCCCTGCAACATATGCTTCACTTTACTCTAATGTGAGACACCCTCCAAAGGTATAGCAACAGAAAACCCTCCATACACCTAACAACAGTCAATGCTGTCTCTTCTATACCCTTTTCTAAAGCCTACCCTGACAGCCAGCTTTTAGATAATGGGATATGGGCACCATAAGGTGCATAATACATTTCCACTGTCAGACAGCAGATGGTGGACGTTGTAGCAGGATCACAACTGTGGTTTTGCACTGAGCTGCTTCTGGTCTAAACGTTAGGATTGAAAGAGTTGTGCTAAAAGACCAGCCTGAGGCTTCAAACAATTCAATAATTACTGGAAGGAAAAAAAGTTTTACTACATTTGCAAGTTTGTTTTTTCCTTAGTTATGCAAGTTATTTTCCAGATTTCTCAGACATGTTTGCAAGTATCCACTAATGTAACGTCAGACACTCATGTTAAATCTGTTGGTTGCTGTAATGAAGTCACAAAGAAAAGATCAGTTTTGCCAGTTCCTTTAACTGTGCTTTTGTGTGTGTTCATATATATTTTTTAAATTGCTGCTTTGTTTGTGGTTGGTTGTTGGGGTTTTTTGCAGGTTAAACTGTGTTTATGGAAAGCTCCTGTTTGGCCTCTCTTCACCTTATATTTAGTATTCTAAACTTAGGTGTACAGAAGACAGCCCACGGTTTTGGTCTTTAAAACTCTGAGGCATTTGCAGTGAAAGTGTACATCATCCTTTAGGGTGCCATATGAAAAACTGATTTGATTTTATACAAATGGTAGTAGGTGGAAATATTTTGTATTGCTGGAATGGCAGTTTTCAGTAGTGGCTCTTATGGGCCTGTGATAATTTAGATCAATGCCTTCAGGCTTTAAGTTTGACCTATACCTTCTGTCTTGATCTCTATGTTAGCTTAGGATTCAGGACTGTGCTTGATCCAGATTCCCTAATTGTTCTTATTAGTTACAAAAAAGAACTTGCTGGATGGCCGCATGCAAAGAGTTGTGGTCAATGGCTCAATGTCCAGCTGGAGACCAGTAACAAGTGGTGTCCCACAGGAATTGGTGTTGGGACCGGTCTTGTTCAACATCTTTGTCGGTGACATGGGCAGTGGGATTGAGTGCGCCCTCAGCAAGTTTGCCAATGACACCAAGCTGTGTGGTTCGGTTGATATGCTGGAGAGAAGGAATGCCATCCAGAGGGACCTTGACATGCTTGTGAGGTGGGCTGATACCAACCTTATGAAGTTTAACCATGCC
>WYDI02006640.1:29244-44719 GCA_009867235.2 Psittacus erithacus
TATAAGGAAGAAGTTCTTTACTGTGAGGGTGGTGAGGCACTGGAATGTGTTGCCCAAGGAAGCTGTGAATGCTCCATTCCTGCCAGTGTTCAAGGCCAGGTTGGACAGAGCCTTGGGTGACATGGTTTAGTGTGAGGTGTGCCTGCCCATGGCAGGGGCATTGGAACTAGATGATCTTAAGGTCCTTTCTAACCCTAACTATTCTATGATTCTATAAATTAGCACTGTGGAGAACAAATGCTGCCTGGGCAGGGAGGCTGAGACACAGCCTACTGTGAGGGAACCAGTCTGTGCTCGGGCTTGGCTAGAAGCACGGAGGGGTTATCTCCCCTTCAGACCTCTCATCTTCTCAGCTTTGAGAGCTGGAGTTCATAATCAGGCACAGATATTAAAAAAATGACATAAGCATCCTAGTACTCATATTTCCCCTCTTTAAGTGAACAGTTCTATCAGACAGGCATATTACTGTGCTTTGGTGTCTGAAGTGCAAAATTAGGAGCAGAACAGTCTGAAACTTTCCTTAACTGAATGCAGGCTAGGGAAAGGAGTTAAGGCTTTAGGCAGCCAGAGTGCCTTGCTGGTCTTTAAAATTAAGAAGTAAGATTTTCCCAGAGAAACCATCATTTATGAATTGGAGAGAAGGCATTTCTGAAAAGTAGAAGTTTACTGTTGCCATCCTACTTTACCAATCTTTTTTTTCCCATTAAAAACAAACAAAAAAATATAAATAAAAAAGGATAAATAAAGCATAGCATCCTGGAATTTACAGAGCCCTACAACTGTGGCAAATGGTGTCTTTCTGCAACACAAATTCAGGGCAGTAGGGGTGACAATTTGACCAGGATCCATTACTATGCTTTTTCTCTATCAACAGACTGTCATGTGCAATTAGGACAAAAAGAGAAAAGAAAAAAAAGAAGACTGTTCTTCCAGACTTAACCCTACAACCAGTGAAGTGAAGTGAACAAGAGTAGAATTAAAATCACGTATCCTTCCTTGGTTTTTCAGAGCAAATGATGGACATTCAAGAGGTACTTCCTGCATTACATTTATCATTTGGTTTGAGCTCTTGATGAAGAAGCAATAAGAAACTCGGCACTGATTTCTTTTAGTATCTCAAGTGCTGAATCCAGTCAGAACAAGTATTCACGAACAGCAATTTTAGACAAGGATTTGCTTATCATTTCTTCAAAGACCAATGCAAGGAAAAGAATATCTTAGGTGGTGACAAACAATTCTTTTAAATGGGGAGGTAACAGCTGCCTGACCTTTTAAATAGCAAATTGTCAAGAAGTGCTCTGTGGAAGGATCTGGCAAAGACTTTGGATCACTGTCTCCTTCCTTCCAATGTATTTTGTGCCAACAGATACTTGCATTTTGCTTTTTCCTCACAAGACTATGGAGGAAAGTTCAGGAAAAGGCTATCGTAACCTGTTAGGGAAATGTTACGAGAGTAAGAAATAATCTCCAACTGCTCATGGCTTTTAAGAAGAGGAAGAGTGATGATGCTTGTCTATAGTGTAGTAGTAAAGTGTGAACCATTGAACACACAGAAATTTTAGTAGCAGGTGACCTGAGTTATAGGTATTGCTTTGCTTTTGTGGACTTGAATTAATCCTTAAAACCTTCCGGCATTCACGGACTGATATTTGGGTACAGTGCTTTACCTAAAGAGCAGCCTAGGCAGAAATAAAGATATAAATCCTACCCAAAAAGTCAAAAGGAATTTTAGAAATTAAAATTTTGGATTCTAAGACATTAGGAAAATCTCAAAGAGTTTATATCAAGCCTGGTGGCATCCAAATTCAAAGTGACAAAGCTTTGTGTCAGAAATACTTTTGACCTATTGATTTGTAACAAGAACAATGCAGTCTTGCTGCTGAAATCCCATGACCTTGTGAGACCCCACCTGGAGTGCAGGTTCATCCATCTCTGGGGCCCCCAGCATAAGAAGGACATTGACCTGTTGGAGGAAGTTCAGAGGAAGGCCACAAAGATGATCAGAGGGCTGGAGCACCTCTGCTATGAAGCCAGAATGAGAGAGTTAGGGTTGTTCAGCCTGAAGCAAAGAAGGCTCTAAGGAGGGAGATCTTTTATCAGCCCTTCAGTACCTAAAGGGGGCCTACAAGGAAGCTGGAAAGAGACTTTTTGTAAGAGCAAGTAGTGATAGGACAAGTGGGAATGGCTTTAAACAGAAAGCAGGTAGATTTAGATTAGATATAAGGAAGAAATTCTTCACCGAAACGGTGGTGAGGCACTGGAATAGGTTGCTCAGAGAAGCTGTGGCTTCCCCATCCCTGGCAGTGCTCAAGGCCAGGTTGGAAGCTACCTGGTGTATGGGAAGGTGTTTCTGCCTGTGGTGTGAGAGTTGGAACTAGATGATCTTTAAGGTCCCTTCCAACCCAAACTATTCTGTGATTCTATGATAAAAATAAAAATATCGCCTGTGAATTGTGAATCCAGTGAAAATGGATGCATCTTCCATATATTCTTACTATCTGAATTTTTAGTAGTATATATTTTGAGATTATTATAATCCCTGTAAGAAAAAAATATGAAAAATGTCCATTTGGGTTATTTTTGGATGAAACTAACAGCATGTTCTGTCTTTAGATCAGAGCATTTAACAAACAGTGGTCTTGTAGGATATGAACTCTTGAGCATAAAAGTGACTGTGACTGACAGTTTAAAAATTACACATGAAAATCATCAATCATAGAATCACAGAATGGTTTGGGCTGGAAAGGGCATTAAGTTTATCTAGTTCCAACCCCCTGCCATTGGCAAGGATGCCCCCTTCAAATACTGGAAGGCTGCTATGGGGCCACCACACAGCCTTCTTTTCTCCAGGCTGAACAGCCCCAACTTTCTTAGGCTCTTTATTTGCTAGTGAGACTCAGTGTTAGTTGGAGAGCTGATACTGATACCCTAAGATTTCTTTGAAGTTTCCTGCTTTGCCTCTAGTGACATGTGTTTCACTCATAAATAAGTATTTTGCTTTTGGGCACCTTTGTGGTCAGAGCCTAAAGCAGCAAGTGACTCCTGAGAATAGCATTTCTTTTTTACAGAGGTGCTGTATTTTAGTGGGATTATGTGTGCAGGATGGCTGGAAGGGAAGGTTGCAGCAACTGTGAGTACCAGCTATACTCTAAAACTCACCTGATACTGAAGTCCTTCCAGAGCATGTAGGTTTTGAAGCTGGATTCTGAGGGAAGGAAGTCTCACGGTCCTTGTTTCTTTGGAGCCCTGGTCAAAGACTGACACACACAGTTTCTATAGGAAATTGCTAGAAACTTTCTTGCTTTAAATTCAGAAGTCTTTATGCTGTGGAATGTCAACTTTGAGACTGAAGAAAATTGCATGACAAAGAAGAGAGGGCAGGTACTTTGGAAAGCAGAGGGACGACATAGGAAGAAAATATCTGCTAAAGATAATAGAACAAGAAAAAAATTATATTTGATCCTAACATTATTTATAATTTTTAAGTATTAATAATAAAAATTCTGACAAAGATGTTACTGAGACATAGCATTAGGACCTTTTATCCATCAGAAGTCATCTCAATGGCAGTTGCAGTCTCCTCAAAGAGAGCACAGTGCAAAATACATGGGTTTTTTTCCCCCAGATCTACACCACTGGAATTCTAGTAGGGGCAAGAAAAAGAAATAAGAAATGTTGTGGGAGAAGAATGAAAAGGTGCAGAAAAGCTCCTTTGTCTTCTTTTTTCCTCTGTCTTTTTATTATTTTCTCCTTTACTTCTTTGATTCTTTTACAGAGGGAGAAACAAAATCAGTTGTAAGCATACATAAGTGGGTAATATTTTTATTTCTTTGGTAGACAAGTATGCAGATAAAGAAAACCCACACACAGGGTTCAGTGAAGTCATGACATTGTGACTGTGGGACTAAGGTTAAAGGGACAGTCCTTTGGCCTCTGCCAGGGTTGGGCTCCTTTAAGTGAGAGAAGAGAGCCAACAACTCCTAGTTGATGTAAGAAGAAGAGGTCAATTCTGTTTCCACTGCAGAATTAATAAGGTGGATGGATGCATCCCACCAAACTGCTAAAGAAGTAGGGTTTTTTTCAGTCAGTAGAGCACGGAAAATTAAAGACAGAAAAAGCACCAAAGCAACACTGGGTCTGCATGCTCAAGAATTAAAATCCTAAGTGAGAAAAGCAGTATTTGTAAGTCAAGCAGAAAGTCTCTAGTTACAAGAATAGTTGAGAGACAGACAAATAACAGGATATGGTTGGTAGAATAAATAGGCGAGGAGTCCACACGCGTTTCCATGAGTCACCACTGGGCTACGTACAGTAACCAAAATGGCACAGAGAAATGATTCAAGCGGATGCAAGGGAAGTGGATGCAGAAGACATAAAAAGGAAGATGAAAGTGTTGTAAGGCTGAGGAGACAGGGAAATGGATGAGATGGAATGATGTCATGGAGAGATACCTTTCTTGGCCAGACACGTGGAAAATTGAGGTACATAAATTACAGTTCTATTTATGATCCACTGCCAGAAACTGGTTGTTTACTGCACTGAGGGTTAAGATGACAGCTGTACCTTAATATGACAGGAAACCTTATTTCACGGCAAGTCTGATTGGTCTGGCAAGGGATCACATCTGGTAGCAATGGAGATCTGGAGAGACTTCTTAAATCTAGTATACATCTAAAAAGGACCAAAGTGGAAAAGGAAGAATTTATCTTTCTTTTTCAGATTTATGGTACTGAAAAAGAAAGATAATTTTTTTTCTGAGAATAATTGCTAAATACTGGTGGAAGCAAAGAAAATCCAATGGGCAGCTTGGAAATCAAAGCATATTTCAAAATGAAGGGTTTGTTTTTACTCTTACCAGGAGTAAAATCTGGAATGACCCTGAGCACACTGTTACCGTGTAAGTGTCTGAAATGAAGTAAACAGTTTTCTGACTGAATGGCTATCCCCATGGCAATAGGAGAGGATCTTGCTCATTAAAGACTGAAAGGAATGAACAGATGAGAAAGAAGCACAGTAGGTCCTGAGACAGACCAAGGTACATCACGTATCCTTAGAACTGAGCTGTGAAGGATATATGCAGAAGGAACATTCCCTGTATTTCAAGGGTTTATCAGTAACATGAGATAGAGCTACGCTGCAAGTCACGCAAGGACAAAAAGAACCCTTGTTAATTTTAGAAGCACTGGGATTATTGTGTCTGGAGTATAAAAGGTGCATTATTTAATGGGTGACTAAAACTTTTATTAACTCCTCTTCAGTTACATTTATTTTCTATTCCATGGCTCAAGCACAGCCCTGGATAGTTACCAGGATAAACTTTAAAGCCAGAGGGAGCTGTGCCTATTTATTCCAGTGCTGGAAGGTACTCTTTATATTCAGCTCTAAATGAAATAGCTCTTGCAAAGCTGCAGCAGATCTCTATATGGATTACTGATCTTTTTCTTTTTAATTTCTTTTTTATTTGTGCTAGAGAAATAAAAATGTCATTGGCACCAGCTAAATTCTAGGCTCTTATTTTGGCAAAAGCGAATAAAAGATGTTCTGACACAGACTGTTCCCGTTTGACATGAACAAAACCATTAAAGTATTTGAAAGAAAAGCCAAAGAAATAAAGCATTAACTTCATAAAATATGATGTGGCAATTTCATGTTCATAGGTTCAGGGATCAGATTTCTCATTCAAGCTATGACCAGCTGAATTCTCTCCTTTCCTGCATGTCCCAAATTCTCACAGAGCACCCCACTTTCCAGCCAGGTAGGACAATTCTAGGTTGAGCTTTCTCTCTAATCCCTGTTAATATTCTAACATTCCATTAGAAAAATGATATATATGTTCTTTATATCACAGAGTGTGAGCGAGGACAACTTGCTTGCTTGGTTTACACCAAGTAAGAAGGCAGGTTTCAGTTCCCTCAGCAGAAAATGGAACTTCATTTGCATCTCTAGTATCCTGCACATTGGTGAAAAATCCTGAAAAGCTCTGTTTCTTCAGCCTTGGTGTAACTGGCCAACATTATTTCTTTTTCTTTTATTCTGGTTTTGTGTGACTGGTTCCTAAAGCAAACAAAACCCACTTAAAAGCTTTCAATTCAGATGGGCTGAATTTGTTATGTAAATGAGGGCAGATTGAAAACCTAGCTTTACCAATTATTATTCACTAGAAAAAAATCTACTCAGCTAGTGCTGAGAGGGAGAACAGCCTTCCCAGATGATCTTCACAAATCCCTTCAAGCTCATGTTCAGCGGGAAACACCCTGGGCTTCGCCTCTTCTTCCCACCAAAAGCCTTTCACAGAAAGAAAAAAAGAAAGAAGAGATGGGTGATTTCCTTCTTCCACAAGCAAAAGTATCCCCTGGAGAGTAATTTATTCTCTCTGAGCCTTTTAGCCCTTTCACTCTTAGTGAAGCTAAAGTATGCTACCCTGCCATGAGGCTGAGGGAGGGTTGCTATGTCTTGTGTTTTAAAATCGTTGGACAATTCTTAATTTCCATACAATTATAAAAACAAAAAAGCTGAATCAATAATTGGCTTGGTCTTGATTTCCTCACAGTTAGCACAGTTACTGGCACATTTAGATTTAAAGGCAGAGGCTGGAAATAAAATAACCAATTTTTGGTAGCCCTATATGACATCTTTGGAAACCTCAGTAGAAAGAGCTATTCTCCAGCAAACTACAGTTTCAGGGATAAGTATGAACAATTACTTCAAATTGCCATGCAGGATCTGAAACGAAAACCTAGAAATCATAGTTATCAGTTTATTTCAGATGGCCTTTGGTTTGTGAAGGTTTTTCACTGAAAGCAATTCAGCTATAAGAGAAAGCACAAAGAGATAGATACCTTTGCAAGCTTTCTGTGACAATGCGTAAATACAATGCGTAAAGGATAGCAAGATTACAAACTCAAGCAATTTAATTGAAGAAGAAAGAAAATTTGCAGAATTCTAGGATAATTCAGATAGGAAGAGATGCCAGGATTGCTAGTCCAACCTCCTGTTCAAAGCGGAACAGGGGTTTCAGAGCAGGTTGCTTATGGTTTTATCTAGATGAGTTCTGAAAATGTGCAGTCCTGAGGGAAGCGGCTCCCCTGATGGGCTGTCCTCACAGTGTAAAGTTTTTCTTTCCATGCAACCTGAACCTTTCTTATTGTAATTTAGGTTTGTTCTTTCTCATCCTGCCTGTCCCTTTCTTCTTAATGCCCTTGTCATGGGCCCTAAAAGGCTGCTTGTAGGACCCCCTTTAAGATGTTCCTGAATAAACTTTAGGAAAATTAATTAAAGTTTCCTCCTCAACTTTATTTCACTTTTCTCGTGTATATACATATGACATGTGCTGTCAGAGAGTCTCTGGTCACAAGAACAAATGTTAACTCCTTTCTCAAGATTTTATCCCCATTTAATGAAAAGGATGGAATGCCTCTTACTTAAAGGGTAGCAACTTATTAAATTTTTATTCTGCATTGTTCAGCTGTGGCCTCATTTTTTGTTTACAGCACACTCTAAAATTAACCCCTAAGGATGTTTTTCTCATTATCATTATTTCCCTCACAGGTTTCTAATAGTATTGACTGTGAGATTTGTGTGGTAATTGGAATTTTAAATTACATAGAATAGTCTTGTATTTTTAATTTCTGATCAAGAAAACATATAAAAATGTTCCTGCAAAAAAACCTTTAAATTAGAAATTGACCCATTTATGTGGAATAGCTCGTACTGAACAAAGCTGTAACTGTTAAGTTACATGATTTGTTTTTGCAATTTCATGATTTCAAAAAACAGGTGGCCTGAAAGCGTATTATGCTTATTTTACAAGTAGAAATTTGAAGCACAGAATCAAATTCTAAGGCAACCATATATTTTGTATGCCGAAACTGAAACACCTGAGAATGTGGTTAAACAGCTTGCTGAGAGAATTTTTCAGAGTTCTCAGCCACTGTGCTCTTCCAAATAGAGATGAGCACTTGTGAACTTTAAGGAGATTATGATGCTCTACAAAGAGTATGAAAGAGGCTGGAGTCTTTTCTCCTAGTCTGTGAAGGTCTTGCACAGGGACAAGCATCTTGACCTAATTACATTTCCAGCTGTTTTGGAGGACAGAGCACAGCTCGTACATCTGCTGGGAAGGAGAACTGCCAAAGAGTTGACACTGTGCTTACAAGCCCAGTGCAAAACTAAAAGAAGTGATGATTTTCTGATTTGGCTAGCCTGCTTCCAGACACAGCAGGTTTTGGATGACAACAGAGAGAGGGAGCCAGCATCTCTGCTCGGAACAGCATCTGCATTTTCTGCAGCAGTAGGAATGTGTGGAAGAGCATGGACCATCTACCCCTGGCACATCAAAGACCTCAGACTAGAGTGAGCTCCTAATGTGGATGCAACCCTGTGGCTGTGGGCTGTGAAGACACCAGAGGCCTCTCACCAGGGCCGCAGCTTAGATGCGCTCCTTTCCTGTAGCACATAGATGCTGGGGATGACCTATGTTGCCAACTGGGAGCTGCAGGATGTGGTCCACAGGCTGCACAGCATCAGAGATGGCAAACAAGAGATTGGTTGGAGTTTCTCTAAAGCCCTGCAGGTAACTAAAGCCTAAACCCCAGCTGTGTTGACAGAGGGGGATGCAGATAGCATGCTTGTGGCATCGGAAAATGGAGACTGCTGTGATGGTGAAGGTTGAAAGCTGGTGAGTTCTAGCACTAGAAGGATGGCTCCAACCCCATCTGCAGATTTGTAGCTCCAGAAAGGGGTCAGTGCCCTACTAGCAGGGGAGGCTCTGTTTCCATGAAGCCTCTGAGCGGGCAGCATAAGATGGGGAAATTCAGGATCCTGATAAAAAAAAAAAAAAAAAAAAAAAAAAAGAAGCCAGGCAAGGATCAGGATCATAACCTGGGCTTCAGGAGAGCAGACTTTTGTCTGTTTAAGGATCTTCTTTGAAGAATACCATGAGATACAGCAATGGAGACCTACCTATGGTGAAGGAATCACATCAGGAGGCATTCAAACAAAATGAACATGCACAAGTCCATGGAACCTGACAGGATGCCCCCATGAGCGCTAAAGGAGCTGGCTGGTGTCCTTGTGAGGCAACTCTAGGTTACCTTTGAAAGGTCATGGTGATCAGGGGAGGTTCCTGAGGACTGGATGAAAGCAAATGCCACTCCTGTCTTGAAGAAGGGCAAGTAGGAAGATCTTAGGAACTACAGTCTTGGCAACCTTAGCTTGACCCCTGGTAATATCCTGGAGCAACTAATCCTGGAAATCATATCTGCGCATCCAAGACAAGATAGTGATTGGGAAGAGGCAGCATAATTTATGAAGAGGAAATAATTTCTGACCAACCTGACAGCCTATGATGAGATGGATGAAGGGAGACCATTGGATGTTGTTTATCTTACCTCTGGTAAGGTTTTTGACACTACATCTCATAATGTCCTCATAGACAAACTGAGGAAGATAGGTTAGACAGGTGGACAGTGAGGTAAATAAAAAAAATGGCTGAAGTGCTGGGCTGAAAATGTTACGATCTGTCTGTGTCATAAAGCCCAGCTAGAGGCATCCCAGGGGTCAATACTGAGGCCAGTGCTGTTTAACAACTTCATTAATCATCTAGACAATGGAGCAGAGTACACCCTCAGCAAATTTGCAGATGACACAAAACTAGGAGGAGTGGCTGATATATCAAATGCTTGTGTCACCATTCAGAAGGACCTTGGCAGGCCTGAAATAAGGGCCAGTAGTATCTCATGAAGTTCAGCAAAGGGAAATGCCAAGTCCTGGGGAGGAATAACCCCTTGTGGCAGTGGGAATATACCTCCATGCTGGGGGCCAATCTGTTGGAAAACAGTGTAACAGAAAAGGCACTTGGGGTCTTGGTGAACAGCAAACTGAACATGACCCATAAATTAGCAAAGAAGGCCAAAACCTTCCTGAGCTGCCTGGTGAAAAGCATTGCCATCAGTTTGAGGGAGGTGATCCGTCCCCTCTACTCAGCTTTGTTGAGATATGTCCAGAGTGCTGGATTGAAGTCTGGGCTTTCCTGTACAACCAAGACATAGTGGTCCGTACTGGTTCATACTGGATCATACTGGTGCAAGTCCAGCAAAAGGCCACAAAGGCAATATAGGGGTTGAGGTGTGCATGAGAAGTTGAACAAGATGAGACTGTTTACTCTGGAAAAGAGAAAGCTCAGGGGGCCTTACCAATGTGTATGAATACTTGATGGGAGGGAGTAAAAATGGAGCCAGACTCTCAGTGGTATTCAGTAACAGGAAAAGATGCATTTGGCATGAAAAAAAAACAAGGGAAATTCCATTTAAGCATAACAAAAAATACTTTACTGGAAGAGTTACAGAGCACTGGCACATGGTGCATAGACTGTGAGTTCTCCATCTGTGAAGATGTTCAAAACCCAACTGGAAGCACTATTGGGCAACAGGCTGTAGCTGACCCTGCTATGAGAAGGGACTAGATCTCTCCAAAGGTGCCATCCAGCCTCAAATGGCCTGTGACTCTGTGATTCTATGATTTTTTTTCTCTTTTTTTCTTTTTTTCTCAGATTAAGCTGACATTTCAATTAACTCTCTACAGACAACAAAATGGATGGAGCTTGAAGAAAGAGCATTACAGCTCTTTCTTTTAATTCCCCCTTAAAATATTCTCAGAAATATTCACAGAAACCTCCCACTTGTGGTCTTTAGAGTCTTCATGGATTTTGTGTTTTCTCTATATATTCTGAAGTGTAGGTCCTGAACACTACCACTACTCAGAACCTGTGTGGATTTATACTTAGGCCAAAGAAAGAGGCATATACGTTCCCTAGTCCTGTCTGTGTTCTCAGTAACACAGTTGAGAAAAGCTTCCATTGTGTGACTTCGCTGTCCCAGCTTCCTTTAACATGGCAGTCTGCATTGGTTTCACTTGTGTCTTTAATGGTTCTCAATGGTCTTTTCACCCATGCATTTATCAAAGTAAATTTAAACTAATTTACCTTTCTGGTTGCTCTAATGTTCTGCAGCAATCATTCCACAACCCTTAGGTTTTTGACTCCCTCTTTTTTGCTTTGAAGTTGCCATTTAGATTCATTTACTTAATCCTGTGTTGTGCCTAGTAAATAATCTCTCCCTTTTTCATGTTCCCCAGGGTGCTAATAATTTCCTATATTCCTAAAATGTTCACCTAAGTAATCCTTTTCTGTGCTAAAGAAAGCTAATCTATCTGCTTTCAGTTGTTTCATACCCCGACTCATCATTGTCACCTACCTCTGTCAGCTTCCTCTGTCTTTATTCTATTAGACATGTCCATGAGCTGGGAGGAGAGGACCGTACATAATGGTCAAGATGCGGACAGACAGTAGCGTCATATTTTTCTTTTCTTTTTTCTTTTTTTTTGATTCTTTTTCTAATAATTTGTAATGTTTTAAGTACCGAGCAGACACCTTCCTGGAATGAACCACAATGCTTCCATGATCCATTTCCTGAGATATAATAACAAATATAGAGCCTCCAGTGAGCTATTTTTCTCCATGTGTTTAACATTAAAACTTACATACAATTTACAAATTTGCTAGACGTCAGGCTCTCCCACAGCTATACCCCAGTTTTGTTAGGCAGTGATGCGTTCAACTCTTTCTAGCTTTGCTGTGCTTTGATTCAGATACCTCTTCCTGCTTTGTGGCCTATCTAGAACCACCTTCTCCACAGTAGATAACTTGTCACTATTCTTTTGGTGGTAAATTGAGGTGCTTTACTTGATTCTTTATTATATTTCCCCATCTTGAGTAACCATCTCATCAAAAGATAGAGATAGTTCTTGCTACCCCAATGTTACTGCAATGCCATTTGAAATACAACTGAATTCCAAGCCACATGAAATTTTATATTGGGGTATTTTTTTGCTTATTTCCAAAAATTTCCATACATGATATCAATGTGTAGCAGTGAAGTTATGTTTTTTCAGTTTTCTGCAGGGAAAAGTGCATCCTATAAAAACAATCCTATACACCCTTGGGAATATTCTTGCTTTACTGAATAGTATTAAATACAGACACATGTCAATCGCAATATCTTTTTAGGGAGGTACTATATTTTTGTCACGAACGTATTCCAGCTATTTAGGATATAGGTAATTTGAGCTAGTTAATTACATTTTTAAATTCAAATTTCACTCACACTTATGCCTACTGAAAAGCATGCTGTAATTAATCCAGGAATACTATATTTCACAAAAATAAATGTATATGATAATTTGTTTATGCATGGTTACTGTCTAGTATTGTAATTTCAGGGAAGGCAGAACAACTATAAAAAAGCCTTATCATAAACAAATGTACACAATATAAAACAAATATATATTGGACTAATGTTGCACTACATTCACATATGTTTTGGAGTTTTCAGGTGAGAAGTCAAAGATCAAAAACGTTTAGCAGGAGATTCAGTATCTGAAGGGGGGCTATAGGGTTGCTGGGGAGGGACTCTTCATTAGAGACTGTAGCGACAGGACAAGGGGTAACGTTAAAACTTACATGGGGGAAGTTTAGATTGGACATAAGGAAGAAGTTTACTGTAAGTGTGGTGAGGCACCAGCATGGGTTGCCCAGTGAAGCTGTGAATTCTCCATCCCTGATGGTGCTTAAGGCCAGGTTGAACAGAGCCTTGGGTGACATGGTTTAGTGTGAGGTGTCCCTGCCCGTGGCAGGGGGTTTGGAACTAGATGATCTTAAGGTCCTTTCTAACCCTAACTATTCTATGATTCTAATATAAAAAGATCTCTACATGTAATTCCTTAATGGACCAAATCTTCCTCTATCTCAAGCATTGGCTCTTTCAGATGACTTGCTATATATATTCTTTGTACTTTTTGTAAGACAAGCAGCCTTAATGAAAGCAATTGTTCTTTTTAGGTCAACATTAAAATCTTGTCCTGCTCTTAAGTATTTGATTCTGTAAATCATCCTCATAGCTATCTTTTGAAACACTTTTTTTTGTATAATTACTGGGCAATTATCTTGGTGCTTTCAAATTAAACTTCAACAGTACTGAAAGCCTTCTCCTACAATGGGCTCTAGTAATACACTGTACTGGCTCTCCAGGGTTATTTTTTGTAGGGTCTTGTTCCTAACAATAGTGCCAGGAATAATAGCCCTCATTTTCACCTGAAACCAGACCACATTTATAATCAGCTTCATAGTACATAGCATACCTCTTGACTTAGCTCCATTGCACTCTCAAAATGCTTTGAGTGCATATCCAACCACTAATTCTTTCCCCACTTTGTGTTCAATTTGCAAATCATACATTTGTAGCTGAAAAAAACAAGCTCTATTCTTAGCAGCAGCAGAATGGTTTGCCAGGCCCCTTTTGGCACTGTCAACAAGTGGTTTATGGTCAGTGTCAGCTAATAGTGGCCTCCCATAAATAAAACATGAAACATTTTTTACTCATGGACTGAGACCAAAACCACATTCTTTATTTGAGTTTATTGAAAGCTTGGTTTTTGTTCATTCCTATGATGATTATTCTACTGGGGTTTTTAAGTTCTGACCACACCATTGTAAAGGATTGTGCAATGCTTTTCTTACAGCCATCAGTGAACAGACTTGTTTTGCGTTTATCATCATAGCAACTCATGACTGAAATCTCATTGACCCTTTTAATCTCTTTTTTTTTTTTTTCAGGACTAGAATAAGTGTTTTGTCTTTAGCGGGATACAGCCTCCTGGTTCATTAAGCAAGAAAAATAATCACTTGTATTTACCATTTCTCTAGGTAATAGAAAATGTTCGATTTTAGTGTGATTATTTAGTTTCTTGGAGCTGACATCTAAATGAAGAGGTTTTTTCTGCATGGAATTGCACGTGCCTGGATGTTTGCTGGTTCTCCTGCTGCACGTTACTGAGGCGAAAGTATACTTACCTATCTTCTTGCCCCAGACTTAGAGGGTTTTATATGTTCGCTGGGGTTTTTCAAGTGAGTACATAGAACATATGTATGAACTTCTTTTTCCTCTGAATATAACCTTGGACGTGTTTGACACAGCTGATTCCCCTGCCATCTCTAATGAATGCATCTGCTGAATGAAACCAAGGGTTTGGGCACATTTCTGATGTTGTCTTTTCCCTTAGTACTATTACAGGGAATATCTTTTCCATACTCTGTAAATAGAAGTGTAAACACTTCATATGGGAAAAACCTGGGAAAAGTTAAAGAAAAGATAGTACCATGTGGTGGGTTGACCCTGGCTTTCTGTGTGTGGGCAGAGGAAAGAAAATATAATGAAAGGCTAGTTCTTAGGTCAAGATAAGGACAGAGAGAGATCATTCAGCAGTTACCATCATGGACAAAACAGACTCCACTTGGGAAAAATAGTTTAATTGATTACCAATCAAATTAAAGTAGGATAATGAAAAATAAAACCAGATCTTAAAAACACCTTTCCACCACCCTGCTTTCTTCTCAGGCTTAACTTTAGTCCACATCTTTCTACCTCCTCACTCCCCAGCAGCACAGGGGATGGGGAATGGGGGTTGTGGTCAGTTCATTACGTGTTGTCTCTGCTACTCATTCATTCTCAGAGGAGAACTTCTCACACCTTTTCGCTGCTCCAGTGTGTGGTACCTCCCATGGGAAACAGTCATTCGTGAACTGCTCCAACATGGTCTCTTCCACAGGATGCAGTTCTTCAGGAGCCTGCGTGCACTTTCCACAGGGTCACAGCCTCCTTCCAGCATCCTCCTGCTCTGGCATGGGGTCCTCCATGGGCTGCAGGTGGATATATCTGCTCCACCATAGACCTCCATGGGCTGCAGAGGAGCAGCCTGTCTCAACATGTTCCAGTGTTTGAAAGGTGACTACAAAGGGCACTGAGACTGCTTTTTTACACAGAGTCACATTGGGGAGTGATGGGCACAGGTTGCTCCTCGGGATGTTCTGGCTGGACACAAAAGGAAGATTTTTCACAAGGAAAACAATCAGTTGCTGGAATGGTCTCCGCAGGAGTTGGTGGATTCCCCAACATTAGACCCTGTTAAATTCAGCCGGATAGGGTGCTGGGGCATCTAGTCTGGGTCATGCTTTGCCAAGAAAGGTTGGACCAGATGATCCTTGAGGTCTCTTTCAACCTGGAATTCCATGATTCTGGCAGCCTAACCATGGTTTTCCCCAGGGGCATGCAGAGGAATTTCTGTTCTGGCAAAGGGAGCACCTCCTCCCCCTTCTTCTTCCTGATCTTGGTGTTTGCAGAGCTGTTTCTCTCATATGTTCTCACTTCTCTCTCCAGTTGCAATTGCTGTTGTGCAGCAGGCTTTTTCTCCTTCTTAAATATGTTATCTCAGAGGAGCTACCACTGCCACTGTTGGGTTGAGCCTTGGCCAGTAACAAGTCCGTTTTGAAGCCAGCTGATGCTGGTTATATCTGATACGGGGAAACTTCTCACAGAAGCCATCCCAGTAACCCCCCTCCCCCCTCACCCCCCCCCCACCAACC
>WYDI02006640.1:44729-75738 GCA_009867235.2 Psittacus erithacus
GCCATGCAGACACAATATATACTACTATACTCTTCCTTTTGTTTTTTCACAAAAACACATACATGAAGTTGACACCAGAGAAGCAATTAGAAAATCTGCTGAAAATGCTTGGCCAAGGGGTGGTTGCTCAGCAAGCTGCACACTTGCAAGGGAAGAGCAACCCATGGCAAAAGGAGATGGACAGTGAAGCCAAGAAGCTGCAGGCCATGGCTGATGGTGAGCAAGCTCAGGAGGAAGCAGAATGGGCCGTTTGTGGGGAAGGTCAGTGATGCCCAGCAGCAAAGACCCCAAGAACAAAAGCCTCCTGAACAAGGGAAGCCAGGGCCAAAGGGGGCCATGCATAGAGTTGCACATGGGACTGAGCTGCCACTCGTAAAGGACTTCTTTGGCTCACGGGTCCTTGCCCCAGGGCACACAAAGGACACTAACACTGAGTTCTGTGATGCTGCCCTGATTCTAAGCTCTGGATTGTAGTAGTTTGTTTTCTTCTGTTCATAAGGTTGTTGCTGGCTTTTTCCCTCTGTGCAAACATGCCTGGTTTTGGCATTAGTTTGGCTTCTGCTTCTCTGACTGTATTATGAGTAGTATATTCCATTAGCTCTCAGGCTGACTGACCGTTTATCATTTGCTGCACCATTGTCCTACAAGGCTTGTTTGAGCTAGCAATACAGTAATGTTCATTATTCCTCCTATGCATATGCACCACAAAAGTGTTTCCAAGGTTTTGTATCTATCTTTTTCAATATGTTTGGCATTGACAGTGCTGTTTGGCAAAGGATACACAGCTTTTTGTGCTATTTCCTTGTAGAATTTTATTTTGAGCTCTTGTATACTTTTCTGTCCACCATGTCTTGCTGGGCTTAGGTGTCCACTCCTAATGCACATCATTCTGGACAGCTAGGCTCCTTTCCTTAGAAAATCTAATGACTCTGTCAAAAGGCTAATTTTTGGAACTCTCAACAGTCTCGAGGTGTTTTGTCTTGCATCTATATCCAAATTTGTCATTTTATAGATGATTTGGTTAGTGCCACATACCTTTCAAACTGCAGCCTTCAGCTGTCAGCCTTTGTTCACTATTTTTTGCTTCTTTTTACTTCTGAGGGTGTTGCAACCTGTTTCTTCTAAGTTTCACCTTCTTGTAGGGACACAGACAAGGTAAGAAACAGCAGAGGACAAAGTCGAGATGAAATTATACAAAATAAATAGCTACACTTTTTTTTGTGTAACACAATGTGTGAAATTAACATAGTGCCACCTTGCACTGAGTGTAAAAATTTTAGCTTTCCTGATTTCTTTCAGTTACTATTGCTCAGAATTTCCTAAAACTATCACTGTTAGGAAGCTCAAGACATGAGTAATTTCGTCCCCCAGATTCTGCCATCTATGGAGAAACACTTGTATAAAGAAAGGGCTGATTTTTAGCAGAAATTGTTTTAGTCTTGCAGCTCTTTAAACTGACAGGAATCTGCTGCTTCTCCGTACTGTCCCTTAAAAATGATGTTATGTTAAACTTCCTTGTCTAACACATCAAAATTAAATAAAATTAATTTCTGAGCTACCAAATGATGCTGTTGAAGGAGTATGTTACAAGTGTATGAACAGGTAAAGAATGTATTTGTTGCCAGCTTTCTTCTCCAGTTCTGACCCAGGTGACACATTCTCCTGCCTTAGCACCTTTGCAGAGAATATGAACGAGCCCCTAATTCTTAAGGACAGTCATACAATTTCCACCACTCAGCATTTCAGATTTCCTTCCCATAAAGATTTTCATGATGGAGGGCTATGCACATTAACTTGAAATATGGAGTCACAGAATGATTTGAGTTGGAAGGGACCTTAAAAGATCAGCTAGTCCAACCCCCTGCCAAGGGCAGGGGCACCTTCTGCTAGACCAAGTTGCTCAGAATCCCTTTCAGTGTGACCTTGAACATCTTCAATGATAAGACATCCAAAACTTCTCCGGGCAAACTATATGATTCAGTTCTTATACTGAAGACATTCATACTCATATTTGTTGGTGCTTCTTCATGCCTTCAGTAAAACAACTCTTCCTTTTCAAGCTGGGAGCATTTCTTCATAGGAATGCTCACCTGTAGGTCAGTTCTCCCACACTGACCTAACACTGCTCCTATACAGCACCCCTTCACTGTGATCAAAATTCTCCTCTGGCTTTTGCCAAAAAACACTAGAATAACACTAGAAGTAGGAGCTATTCTACCTCTGCACACCACCTATGAGTAGAGAAAAACCTTCCTACTAAAAGCCTAACCACTAAATAGGAACTTTCCATCCTGATTTTACCACTGTGAATTTTATGGTGTCCAAGCACCCTCCCACCTTCCGCAGCAGTGATGCTCAGCAATTACAGGACCTACATGTCCTCTGAGGTCCCCCAGGCCAGATCCCACCCTGGCACATGGAGGTCCATGGCTGTGGCTGCACCACGAGGGCTGAGGCCATGCGTGAGGCTGCACCATAGGCAGTACCAGCTGGGAGCCCCAGGCACAGATGGCTCCCAGACACCGTGTCCTATGCTCTAGTGTGGCTGCCTGTGCTGGATCTGCTCACAATTAGAAAGGGTTTGATTTTCTCTGTGTATCTCCCATGGAAATTAACTGTTTCTTTTTAATGCATCAGCTACTCCTCTAAATTACAGGTACAAAGTTAGTGGCTGATTGTGCACTGCCATGGCCTCCTATTGATGCATTATTATTTGAACATCTGCCTGTTTAAAATGCCCTGCTTGCTCTAATTGCAGCTTTAGGCAGCATCTTGGCACAATGCACTTTTTGGGTTTGGTTCACTATTTTTTCTATTTTATCTTCTGTGGAATGATTTTGCTCCTTTACAGAAGATATAGTCTTCTGTGGAAACATTTAAAATTACAGCCTTACAAGTTACTGCAAAGATCACAGGGTAAGAAGTTCTCCCCTCCCACCATTTCTGAGTACACGTTGGTTGGTTAAGAGCACTCTTGCATGTGGTGTTCTGCATTTCACTTGTGAATCTGGCACCTTGCATTTAGAGAAAACTCCTGTTCCATGCAGAATCTATTTATTTTCTTTGAAGGAGGAAGTCCAGAAATGGCAATTATGAAAGGGTTTACAAATGAATTCACAACTTAGAGCCTCAAAA
This sequence comes from Psittacus erithacus, assembly GCA_009867235.2. Classification (NCBI taxonomy): domain Eukaryota; kingdom Metazoa; phylum Chordata; class Aves; order Psittaciformes; family Psittacidae; genus Psittacus; species Psittacus erithacus. The sequence continues at coordinate 47,865 of WYDI02006640.1, forward strand.
CCACTGTTTTGTTGCTGTTTTATCCCGGATTAGAGATCACAGGCTCCTGGAAGCCCTCTGCCCCAAAGTGCCGAACACCTAATACAACCTTCTTAAACACACCACACTAGATCTCTGCATGAGGTGCACTGTGGGTGAGCAAGCTTGCCTGGGGAATTCTTGACTGATTAGGCTCCATAAGAAATGCAGCAAGGAAAGACAGTGAATGTAGACCCCTTAGTTGCCATCACTGGTTCAGCATTTTTGTGATTAACCCGTCACATTAGACATTTGTGAGAGAAATTCAGCTTGCATCTGAGGCTGACACAGTCAGTTTGCACCTGCAGGGTGGGAATAATCATATTTCCTCAGGTGCTTTTTCCACTTGTCTGGAAGAAGTCAATACACAGTAGTTCAGAGACAGAATAAGGATTTAATCCTTGCTCCTGGTGAAGAAGGGTATGCCACCAGAAAAGGAGAAAAAAGGCTGTCAGATTTTATGAATATGGAGTATACTACAGCAGTAACATTAACTAAAACTGCAGCAGCATTTAGACTTTCCCCCAGGTAGTTAAGTATATTGATCACTAGTCTATAAAATAATTTTCACTGTCCCACTGAAAGTAGGAACTTCTCTGTAATACCTTGGTACCATTCTTGGTTTCAGGAATAAGTTTGTGCTCTCTCTTAGTAATGAAGAAAGCTCCCTTCTTATTTTGTTTGTTTGTTTGTTTGTTGTTTGTTTACCATTCCTGGAGTTGCAAACACAAAGGAAGATTGGCTTCAGATGATGGGGCTCTAGAAATTAAATGCAGCATGATTTTAAATAAGTGAGGTATCTTGCATATATCTATGATAATTTTAAACTACCTTTCTCATGTATAATTTTGAGTCCTTTAGCTCACCAGGAATTCTTTTTCCTAGAACTTAAATCCATTTTTATTTGTTTACACTGAAAATCTTCTTCATTCCTCAAGTGCAGAAAACTGCTCTGACTATAAAGCCTTGCATTTGCAGCTTTTTCTTTTCTGTGACTTCTACCAGTTAGATAGTCTTATTTATGACTTTAATATAAATTTCTTCCTTAGCGTATCTATCATTGTGATGTTGTTGAAATTCTGGTGTAAGTCATAGGAGTTCTATATCGCCAAAGACATTATTCTATGTGAGAGTTCTGTCTTTTTTCACCCCTAGAAATGAAACTTAAGGTTTTCTTGATATTATGTGTTAATTCTCTCCATCTTTGCAATTCTTTTCAGTAACTGTGATCTCTTTTAGATTTTAAGCATGTGCTTTATTTTAAACTTGTGATAAACTTAGACCTGCATTTTTTCTGAGAGACTGATGGGATGGACAAGAAAGTATTTATGCCCCTTGTTTCTCAGACTTTGGGCTGGAGACAGAGAATGATACTTAAATATAGGCCACTAACATAATCTGAGATATCAAATGGCTCAGATGTCCCAAACGTCCTAAGGCATTTCAAGTCTATGGTCCTTGAAATGGTGCTAAATGTTTAAGTAACTGATTTCCACCCCAAAGAGGTAGGATTATGACACTGGAAGTTAGGTAACTAAATACAGGTGATTACATGTAAGCTATGTGCCAAGCTTGCATTATAGTCAACAGTGCTCATCTCAAACTGGAAGCTGGAGGCACGCTAGCTGACGCTGCATGTCACTCCACGTTTAATTTTCATAAAGAGAATGCAACACAGCTTGCATGTTGCGCTGGGGTGACAAGAAATCACTCCTTAGCTAGAGGTGTGTCAAACGCATTGCACAATTGTCTTCTTTTCAAACAAAATGGAATATTATGGACATGCACATGCTGGGTGTCAGGGGGGCTGTAAAGTACAAAGACATGCAAAGGCTTTGCACTGACAGTGCATCACGCAAGGTCCCACGGGAAGTTATGACCCTTGCAGGCTCCATGTCCTTCAAGCCACCACAGGCTCCCACACTGCTCCTGCAGCCCAGAAGCAGCACTGTACCTGGGAAGCAGAGCAGGAGGAGCACTGGCACCCCTAGGAACTCAGAGGCCACGCCAGCAGGCACAGCAGCATGTACCAGGCATGGGGCGACAGTGACGGTGGAAATGCCGGGGCTGTGCTAGCAGGCAAAGCCTTGCTGCTGCATGTCCTAAACAGACCATATCGGTGGGCAGTGAATGCAGCTGTGCCCTTGGCACAATTAGAGGGTTCACGTGGGGCTGCTGGAGATGAGCATGAAGCACGTGCTGGATGTAGGAGGTGGAAATATTGTGGGGTGCGCACCAACCCACCACAGGCATGTTTTTCTCTCCAGGTTACTTAGCAAGAGAAAAGTGAAGAGCAACCAACATGCACAGATTGATCCAAGGGACTGAGTTTGGTCTGTGACATGTACCCCTGTGAAAGTATGCACATCCTTATCAATACTTTGGGAGAGAAGGTAGACCATGAACCATACATTCTTCTTTTGTAAAGCTGAAACTTCTCTAAGGCTTTAGTTAAAAAAACCAACAAAAACAAAACTACCACAAAACAAAAACAAACCCCAGACTCCTTGCAGAAATGTTCTTTCAATGTAGTTTTGTGATCAAAAACACTGTCCTGCTGTCACTTTTTGGGTGACAAATCATGCCAGCTAGTGCAGTGAGGGTGTAGGACTGGGATACCTAGACCTGCGAAGGTATGTATGCTAACTGCTCAAAACATGTTGAAGATTAAAGTTTCAAACACTTTTCACTGAAATCTGAATTTTGGCACAATTTGAAAAACTGGTAGAGGATGGGAGGGCTCAATGAAGCTCCCATAGGTCTTTAACTTAAGGTATCTCTTACTTATCTAAGTAATTATAAAAGTGTTGGCATCACATCTAGACTTTTTGGTTACACTTTTTCTCTTAAAATGGGGAATAGTTAGGGTAAGAAACCTATTAACTACTTGGAGGCCCTAAACTCATAGAATCATGGAATCACAGAATAGTTAGGGCTGGAAAGGACCTTAAGATCATCTAGTTCCAACCCCCCTGCCATCAGCAGGGACATTACACACTAAATCATGACACCCAAGACTCAAGACAACCTGGCCTTGAACACTGCCAGGGATGGAGCATTCACAATGTGCTTGGGCAACCTGTTCCAGTACCTCACCACCCTCACAGTAATATCTTAGGTATTATAAGCCAGAGCCTTTATCTGACTAGATGTAGCTCAGATATGTGTTTTAATGGTATAATTATGACTAAGACAATGAAGAAAATGTCTCAACAACACATTTTCATTCCCAAAGAACTAAACAATTTCTCCTATTTCCATAGTAAATGCCTAAGAAAAGTGAACAGACTAAATAATTTCTAACAATTTCCTTTTTTTTTTTTCAGGGGAATGTTGAAAACTGCTTTTAAAAGTCACCCATATCTATTCAATATGCAACACATTACATGAATGTCAAATTATCACCACATTAGCAATGGAAAGATGTTTCTCAGTAGAAAATTATGCAGCAGAACAAACTGAAAAGTGTTTGCCTTGCCTTTTCTGCACTGTGGATTTATTTTCTGGAAAGCTGTGAATGGCATCCTAACATTGAATCCCAGATAATGTAATTATTTGCAAAGAGTCAGCTTTAATGGATTTTTTTCCTTAAAGCACCAAGAGTGAGACTCACTTTGTAAAAGGAAAAGGAAAGAGTTGTTCATGCACAGCATTGCTAAGATGAGACCTGTTGGTGCTGAGCTCATAAATGTACATGGGCTGAATAGCTGAAACCACTGGTTTTGGCAGAGCTGAAATCCTTGTACCTGATATCAGGGAAGTCAAGAGTTTATGACTGTGCAACCTTAAGTGCAAAGACAATGATTTATCTAGCATCCCTCCCAAAAATCCCACTGATATGTAACTGCATTGTGACCTTTGATAGATGGGGGTTTTATTTCATCTGAGGATAGCATTTAGAAGTAGATGAGAGAAGCACAGGATGATGTGGTGTGAAGAGTAAGGCATAAGAAAGGAGTTTTCTGCTGAAAACTTCTAAACTAGGTTTCCTCTCAAAATTATAAGAACAAAATCAGATTGATTTTAGATTCCCTTAATAAGCAGTCTGGACAGTCTACTATTACTGGTGGAACTTATCAATTCCAGAAGTTGCTGATGTTTGGGGATAGTTGGATTATATTTACATTTGAGACCACCTTTATTTCAGCTCCTGGCTGTACTCTTGAGGGTACCAAATGACGTCTTTCAGAGTAATATTCAGAGTTACTGAAAACACTGTGCCTATTTGTACAGATATGAGGAGAAATGACAAAGCTCAACAATAAATAAAAATTCTGATTGTTTACTGTACCTGTTGATCTGGATCCAATACATGCGCTATGTGTTGAGCAATAATCTTGTCTTCTAAAAAGGCTGCAGAAATAAATACCATAACCCTATTCCTCATCCTAGGAGGGATATTTGCCTACTTCAATATTTTTAGTGGCAGCAAAACTTCCAAAAACTGGTATTTCTCTTCCTAAAGGTTAGGATGAAACTGTCAGCCAGCTTATCTGCAATTTCACTCTACGAAAAGACATTTAGTGTCACTCAGGTCAGGAAAACTCTCTGAACACTATAAATGTAATAACTACTTAGCTAGAGCCTTTCTTTTGGAAGCAGAAATGTACCTCAGTTTCTATCAACTTAATTTGTGTAAGTTTCTTAGTGGAAAACAAGCAAGTAATTGTGGTGACCCAGCTTTAGCTCTAAGTATAATTTTACCAGCAGCAGAATATTTTGATAAAAACACTTGAATATAAATCTTTTAAGACTGTGATCTCCTCTTTATGGCTTCTAAAAGATCTGTCATATCATTCTCAGGGTTTTTTTAACAGCACTCAATTTCATTTTAAAAGGCTTCTATTAACTTTTCTGAGTTAGACTGAAGCCATTCCCACCAAAAAATTATTCAAAAAACCCTTTGAAGTCAGGTAACTTCCCCTCAAACACAGAAGAGAAAAACCCTCTGTTATCCCTACAGAAAATTGCTATAGGTTACACAGTAATAATATCCAGAGGACACTTTGAAGACCCACAAAGAGAATTTCCATAGTTAAATCTTCTTCCTTCATAGCAGGCATTGTAGGTTTATTTTGAAACTACTTAGCTGTGTTATTGCTCTCTACAGAAAAACTGTAAATATATATTTTGTATAAGCAAAGTACTGCAAGGTTAGGTTACTCCTGCTACAAAGCTGTGTATGTCATGGATCCTGCAATGTTTCCCACTTCTGCTGATGCAGGAGGAAAGCTCTGGCAAGCACTAGATATAATTTCTTTAGAGATGGGACACATCCCACTCAAAAAAATATATCAGTCTATCCTTTGCAGCGATTCCCAATTTTATGCTTTTAGTAAAATTTAGTTCTTATTTATAAGTTACCAGGATATGATTTAGGTAATCATACACTTTAAATATTTCAGCATGAAATATCTTCTTATATCTTAGTACCAGAATATTGTACACTTTTGTCAAGCTGGATGAAAACCTACGTCTTGAAATAGATGGATATTTTGCTGTTCACTTCAGGAGAATGAAGAATTTCCATATTGAGCATTTCTTTACTCTAAAAATATTTTAGAAGTCCATGAGGTAAGGACTTACTCATCATGAATGAAGGCTACCAGTCTTCGGTCATTAATTACTGAATCTATACCTTCTTAATGTAAAGAACTGAAACTGTCATAGCACAAAAAAGCTGTAACAAATAGACTTTAAAAATCCAGGGGAAGGCAGTTAAATGCATGGCATAATTAAACTGCTGACAACTGACATCTGATATCTTCTGAGTATCCATTAAAGAAAAATAACAAAAGGTTTAAATACAGACTGCAGATTGGAGCAATGCATTCCAGATGCTTGCTTGGTCAAAAGTGAAAATGTAAATCCAGCACGCAACTTTTTCCGCAAGGGGTGAGAACGCTGGAGTCCTGTCCCTGCAGCAAGGGCAGGAGGATGCCTAAGACATTCACACAGGCCTAGTCTGTGGAAGAGGGAGCTATACCTAACTGGTGGTAGCCTCTCAACAGAAAAGACACCAGTAAAGCAGTTGACTGGGGATGAGAGAAGGTGAGGGGTCTTTCTTATGCTTGCTCTTCTGCTTGAGAGTCTCTGCAGCCTGATTTGGAGCTAGCCTGGCAGTCAGAATTAATTCAAGGGAAGCACAAAAAGCTTGGAGGAAAAGCCATTTTCAACCTGGCTGCTATTTCTGGAGAAGACAGTGCCTTTGTCTGCTAGCCAGCTCACCAGGTTGGCATACAAGTGGGCTGACTCCACAGGGGCTGTCTGCTAGCTATCAATTCTGAACAAAGGATTTGCAATGCAAAAGAGTGAGCAAAAGAAATCAGAACAACAACAACAGAAATACAGTCTGTTGGAGACTGTGCTTCAAGTAAGCAATTCAAAATCCAAACTGAATTCCCCCTTGGAATTAAACTCTTAATTTGAGCAGTCAGCTTTATTCAATATCACAAGATTCCTTTGGGAGCCCCTCCAAACCACCTGTTACAAAACAGGGATCATGGATTATGTGGCATTCCTTCTGCATAGGGGCTTTTTGTGTCTGATATTTGTTATACTATCCATGCTTTTTAAATAAAATTGCCATACGTATTTTTAACAGGAGTGCGAATATGTGTGTGCCTACATTACATGCGTAGTAATGTGTACGTACGGTAAAGTATAATATAGAAAGTATATATCTACAATATGCATGACATATGAAGGGCATTATGTAATCCCAGAAAACTGACAAACCCAGCCTGTGAATCATTGCTGATTATTCTTCAATGGTTTAAAAGGGTGAGTGATACATCCCAAACTGACATTTTTCTAACGTGTTTTGTAGGTAGATGCTGTCCTCAGACAAGGCTGACACAGCTATCAGGCAGGTGGCTGATTCCCTCATGTGCATGCTAACAGGCACACAAACCTCTAAGCGAGAGCTGGAGAGTGGCAGCTTTCCCCAGCTCATTGCTACATGGAGGCTGCATTATAGCCGCAAGGAGATGGCAGGTCATGCACAGACCTGCACGTTCGCTCTCTCACCTCTTTCCAGTTGTGCACCCATTTGCACTTCTTCATTGAATTACTGCCATTCTCTGCAAAAAAGGCCTGGGAGGCTCACGATGCTTCCCAGCAGCCCCCAAACAATGTCAGCTTTGGAAAAAGCAGAGTCAGTCCATGTGGACAGAAGAGTTTAGGGAACTGCTTTTTCCATCAGGGCTATTTCACTGACGACCTGACTGAGGACATGCTGCCAGTGAACAACCCCTCTCTGACAACCTTTATCCCTATGGCCAGTTCGCAGCATATGGACAGTAGGCAAAGGACGCTGTTCCCATTGAGAGATGACACAAAAGCGCTCTCTCTCTGATGGCAAAATGCTTTTCACTTTCATTCTTTCCTTCTGCAGCTGCCAGCTCCTGATGCACAGCCACGTCCCAAGCCAGGTCCTCCTCCACTTCCCCCACCTCTATAATGATGTGGCTGGCGTTCAGTATCTAATATCAATAAGTCCAGAATACTGCATTTCCCCTGTCCTGATCAAAGCAGGCAGGATATCCACTTATTAAAACACTCCTGGGCCACCGGGCTCCTCAGCAACAAGATGCCTTCTTTCTAGAGATGGAAATAGGAGAAAAGGAGAAGTGAGGAGGAGAAAGATAAGCTTCTCTAAAAATCTCTCTTTTCTTCTGCGCTTGGAAATAAGCGGTATCTACGGTTTCCACCTACTCAGAGGTGGTGCATGCAGGGAGCCCTGCCCACAGCCTCCAGGCCTCTGTAATTGGCAGTGGTGTTTTTCTGCTGTGGGGTAGAAGGGGTGGTCATCAGCAAGTCAGAAAGTGTGTTTGGGGGAAGGCATGGATATTTAGGATATAGAAGTGACACTGCAGTGGATAAACATGTCTTTTGCTAGTATTTAAATATATTCAGAGTTCAGTAGTTGTTTAGTGCAGAAAAGCTGTGGAGAACTGGTGCCAGATTTGGCATCAGCAGGGATTTGGATGAGAATTGCTGACAGAAAGTTACACTGCTTTTTAAAATAAATTTGGCATCAGACCCAATGAAGTTTACAATCACTGCAGAGAAAAGATCAGTGGAAGTATGAGAAAATATTGGAAATGAATATTTTATATATCAGGATAGCCTAAGAAACAGATTACAGTGTTGCCCTGATCTTTACTTGTGTTTCCACAGCTCAGATTTTCATGTAAGAAGTTAAATAGAGGTTTTATATTTCGGCTTAAATTATATATTATCTCAGAACATTTTTAATGGAGTAATCTTTTACTTGTAATTTAGTCTGGCCTGTACCTCACACCTAGGTGAGAATGAACATTTTCTTAGATTCAATAGCCATGAAAGACCACTTGTGACGTAGAAGAACCTGTACTGATATTTCTTCTGTGCCCCTTAAAACCTGCTCACTTAGTACCCATTAAAAGCAGAAAAAACACTGGAATTGGTGAAAAAAAAAAAAAAGGCTTAAATGTCTCTCCTGCTTTTTATTAACCTTTCAATGGACAACTAGTTTGATGATTTTTTTTCCCAGAAATATCTGGTTTAGGGTTGAATCCCTTTTTTGGTTTTTTAACTGTATGGGATGAACTAGGCTTCAATGTGAAGAACATTTTTACTGTCTGAAGAAATTATATTCATATCCACCTCTCCTTCTTATTAATGGGAGTTTCCAGAAGTTGGCTTTTGAGCACTAGCGTATTTTTTCATTTTGTTTCTCACTGATGAGAAACTTTTTATATGGAAAAAGCCTACATTATAAGACTAATCATTAAGACTCATTTTGATGCAGTGAGAACCCTATCATTGTAGTAGCCTAATGTGCTGTTTAATGTCAGTTACATCACAAGATGTCACGTATTCAATTTTATGTGTTATGGCATGGGAAAATAGACTTTTTTCCTGTTGTTTATTTTCACAATTTTGCAAGTGGGTCCCTATAGCTGATCTTCATGTCCTTCATACCTCCAGATCAAATTTGAAAATCAGATATGATAACAAACCTAATAAGGTAAAGCAGATTACTTACTTAATATAGCATGATGCCAAGTTTGACAATTACACGTGTTTCTGTATCACTCTACAAGAAGGTGGCTATTATGAGGGAGTTGGTTTTAACTCTAAGTGGAAAAGAGTTTTCACAAAGGAAAATTGCCTGCTAGAGCAAATGCATCAAAGTCCTTTAGTCATTAAAACCTCTACCCTTCAAATATGCAGGCAATTCTCATAGTTCCATCAAATTCTGTGGAATAAGCTACAGGTGTTACTATAAATTCCAGTAAAATCCACTGAAAAAAAAAGATAAATATAGCGCAGTATCTCAGCAGTAGAAATCTTTTCTTCTTAAAAAAATCCCTTTAAAATTTTGGGTTCACATTTGTTTGCAACCCTCCAGAGCTGAAGAATGTCGAGAGGATTTATCTTTTGTATGTGGAAAATCGACGACTGATGGATAATACAAATGACTGTTTGAGAACTCAATTCTGAAGTAGATGCTATTATACACTCTATGCCAGCTGAGTGCTGCTTTATCTTATTATTACCTATGAGTCTCATTTTTTTTTTATTTTAACAAAACCAAATCCATCTATTTTTCTGATTACAGCTGTTAGCAGGCCACTAGCAGAACATGTTTTCATTAAAATAGCGCAGCTGTCTTTAAATGCTTTGTGGAACCTTGTCTTTTTTACTGAAATTTAATTTATGTGAGCAAAAAGCAGGATGAAAGGCTCTGGCAACATCAAAATAGCCCATTTTGACATCTTTAAATGAAAGTCTTATACTTCCCTTTTTGAAATGGCTTTTTACTTTGATTTTTGTTTCATACAGACATATGCGAGATGTGTAAAAAATCTAAATTGGATAGAATTGATCCATCTAAAACTAGATGTTTTTCATTTTACAGAACACTTTAATATTGAAGTTATCTTGAACTGGGATAAAAATGTCTCTAAAAACTCAAAGTTCTGGAAGCATTTTCATTCTCCACATAGTTCTAGCTTTGCTTTAAGTTATGGAACAGACATGAGCTACAAGTCAAATGGCCTATAATAACTGTCTGCACTGATGTCTGCCGTGGAAGTGTGAACAAACATGAGAGCTTTCAGAGAAGCAGCTATCAAGGCATTTTTGGAGTGTTAACTAGAAATTCAGAGACAAGCACTTCCCTCTGGTGACTCCATTTTGCAAATTTTTGAAGAGTACAGCTGAGACAGAAGACATTCTCCAAATATTTTCTTCAAACAAGAAGCATCCACCCTTGTATGACAGAGATGACCTTTTGGAGAAAAGGAACATTAACCCTTTGAAACCTAAGAGGGGTTCAAGCCTTACTTTTACCTTTCCAGATTTTCTGCAGTGGTCCTTGGCTTGTGCACAATGAGGCTGAGCTATCTCAGAGTGGCTCTCCCGCAAGTTTTCCTTGGAACAGCAAAGAGTGGAAACAGAAATAAGTGAAACTCAAAGCGGTCATTCTAAAAATGGAAGCAAAATAAACAAATGTCTCAAGCTTTGGGGTAGCAAGATTACATTTTTCAGATGTGGTATAGTGAATTCACTGGAGACCAGACTTCCCAAAGAGACCTAGGTCCCCTGGCTCCTTGGCCACGGTAACAGCAGGCTCTGGTCCAAGCTGCCACCAAGCCTGGTCCTGCTTCGCAGCTGGCTTCAGCTGATTACTTGGGCGTTGTACTGCCCAGACAGTCAGATGCTTGCCAGGAGAAAAGGAGATGAAAAGCTGCCTGCTCAGCTGCTGGCATCACCTGCTACCTTACCTCTTTCACACAACAGGGAAAAAGAGTAAGACAGAGTCAGTGACAGAGCAGCTCTAAGCACAATTTTAAGTTTTTTACCATCATGGTTGCCTATAGTGTGGCTGAGGAATACACTTGGTGTCCCCATCCTTAGCCTTTTCCGCGGAAGCACTTCTGAGTCAGCACAGGCCAACACAGACCATGGCCAACGATACAAGACAAACAGGGTGTAGACGTTCTGCTTGATGTGGTTTTGCTCTCCTAGATCTACACCTACAGCTAGCAACGGATAGTCCTACGTGCAGCATCTAAAAACAAGAAGCATACTTCCATGTTTCCCAGCTGTTAAAACATGACAGCCCATGCTGCTCTTCTTGCTGCAGCAGCTGCTCACATTCACAGTGAATGGGCAAGGGGAAGGGATGATATGCCGAGGTAAGAAGACTAGCAGGGCTTTAGGAGGCGCTGAGTGACAGACAATGCTACCACTGGGACATTTCTCACAGGAAAGAGAATGGCTCAGGCACTCTGGCTGCCCGAATGAAGCTCCGGTTGGGGGAAATAGAAGTTGCTGATGTGCTGATCATGTCAGCACCCACTGCAGGGTTTCTAAAGGCAAGCCATGGTTGTGCAAGCCTCTGCGCCCTAGTGTCTTCAGAGAACAAACAGGTACTCAGGACTTGTTGAAAATCCCAAAAGACTGGGAGGTGGGATAAATCCAGGCTTGCACAGTGCTGGTTTGCAATGCAAGTCTTCCCAGTTATGTCCCCAGAATATTTTATCCTCAGGCTGAGTATCATCTTACCAGTGGGACAAAACAGAATTATTTGAAATGCATTATGTAAAACCAAATATAGAACAAATCGAGATAATCCCTATGACTTTCTTGGTTTCCATTCATTATGAAATACATGGCAAATTTATTTCCTTTCACTATTTTTCCCAATAACCTAGCTAAATAAACACAATTCTGAGAGTAATATAATAGATGCGCATGAGCCCTTGCATCAGTATTTTTAAGCAACCTTTACAAAACACAATAAAAAACCTACACAGTAAGTGAAATGTCTATCTTTATATCTTTACACTTTTGGGCGGGGGAGGGAGTGTGCATGGAATTCATACCATTTGAGTGGCACAGTTAAATTCCATTTCACAAGAAGTTTATAGTACTGTAGTGAAAACTATCAGGAGGACCAATTAAAAACTTTTATATGACTTGCTGTTTATAGTAGTCCTGCTATATTACACTAAGGTATTGGAAAGATGTCCCACATGACACTGTAAATGTAGTTGAATTCTGATTTTTGGTAATCTTTCTGTAACATCAAGCCTTACTGGAGCAAGTGTGGGGACAGACTGCAAACTGCGCCGCTATACAAGTAATTCCATTTTTGGCTTTGATTTTTAATACTATTCAGTTCTACCAGAGCAATTCAAACAAACCGGAGTATAGTTTATTGCATGGACTACATTTAGAGCTACATCTCCAGAGATGAAAAGCTGGAGAAATATTCCATTGGATTGGCAGGTTTGTGCTCAGAAAACTCTAAACTCACCCATCTCATGAATGTAGCTACCAACTTAGCAAAGAATACCAAGTCACTAGAAAAACAAACATTAAGAGATATTTTAAGATCTAGGTACTACATACTTCACGTTACGATATACATGAACTGTGGTTTGAGGGTTGGAACAAAAGTCGTGGCTCAACAATTTCTGCATAATAACAACACAACCTTGCATTCCAGTATCCTGACAATGAACTATGGTCAGAAATGAGTCTCCAGGTCTCTATTCTCAACTCACTGAACAGTCAAAGGTGCTGCATAGCCAATAATTCCTACTGACCTGGTGAAAGTTAACATTCCTTTGTTATTCATAAGAATTTTGATTTAATATATACTTTAAGGCGGCCAAAGCAGAATGAAGTTGCTGAGCATCCATGGCACATAAAAACTAACTGGGCCAGCTGCTCAGCCTGACCCGGAGTCAAGAGGCAAATTCTACAAGGGCCGCACCCCTTGACATCTATGTGGGGATTTTATCCTACCTCCCAAAACAGTATGACTAGCAAGTCTTCTTGCCTCTTACAGCTCCAGCCACGCAGCTTAAGCCATCTTGCTAGATGAGTGATGACAAAAGGGGTAAACAAAGAGCAAAGCCATGAAGGAACCTTGGATTTTGCTTGCAGGCTTTCAATTATTGTATTAAACTACTTAGTAAGTAGATAAATTATTTTGGTGGCAAGGATAAGGGAATGTCAACATTCACTGGAGGAAAGAGGAATATCACTCAAGTGAGCATACACTCAGAAGATTACACTTCAGACTGTAATATTTCACAATAAAACAGCAGCATAACTTGGCCTCAATAGGGGTTCAGTCCACTTGTTGTCATTTTGCAATTTCTAGTTGTATACTTCAATTCAGGGCTTGGTTTGGGGTTTGGTTTTTGGGGTTTTTTTTAAGTGGTGCTTGAGTGCTTCATGATTAAGATTTTTAAGGCATTTTAAAATTAACTTCAGGGTAACAGTCAGATTTTGCTTGGTTGTAACAGATGTTTGTTAGCACTGTGGAGCAATATAACAACAAACTGTTCCATTAGAAATACATACTTGTTATAAGAACATTTAGTTGACTTAGCCACTGACAATAAATTTTTTACTCTTAGTCATGCATTAAAATAGATGTATTTTTACACAATGAAAAATGTGCAAAACATCTCACTAAGCAACATCCGTTTGTGTCAGAGTTATCCTGGCTGTGAGTACAGCCCTCTCCATCTGCAGTAGATGAGTGAAGAGATGGGCAAACTGTGTTTCTTTTGAATATGAAGGAAGAGTATATTTATTTAACCATTGGCTTTTAAACCATCTTTAGGGTGATAGCTGCAACCTCCCAAAAATTGAGGGGGATATGGTTATAATACCATCTGAGGTATTACTTCAATTATATAGTTATTACTCCAATTATATAGTTGGGAAACTGAGGCATAGACATGCCATGTAATTTCCCCAAACATACTCAGGGAGACTGCTGTCCTCGCTGATAGGAGAACACCAAGCTCCTGGCAAACTAATGGATTTGCTGTAGTATCCTCCATACACACCACATCCAAGATAAATCAGCAGCAGTTAGAATAGAGAACTATCTTCCTTCCAATGCTTTCTCACGGCTTCTTCCCTTTTTCTAAACTAAGAACTAATTCTTCCTCTTACCTCATTCCATGAAAGCACTTTAATATGAGAATTGAGATCCTAACACAACCCTGGCCAATCCTAACACAACTGTGGCTAAGATCTGAGTTGCTTTTATGTCCTGTCCCCCAGCTAACTTAGGAAAGGGGATTGTGCATTTTGGGGGTGCAATGCATCATACTGCCTGCATAACTTCCAATCAAGCAATTAATTAGAGAAATAAAGTGGAAAATTGGGAAACTTAGTAGGACACTTCAAATTAAGCTCCCTTTCAGGTATTTCCTGAAGGTATGATCTTTGCCTTTTTGTTGCTTTAGAAAAAGTTTGTGCCCTTAAAAAAAAACGTGAGCAAAGCTAAGAGTAGGAAGTGAAAGATTTTGGGGGCTTCTTTCTTCTGCAGAAGGACAATTTAGGATCAATAACTGGCATGAAGTTCTCTGTTTAAAAGGCAATTGCTGTTCGATACCATAATATCACTTGGAAAGAGAGTAGTAGAACTTTTCATAGAATTGTAGAATGGTTTGTGTTGGAAGGGACCTTAGAGATCACCTATTTCCAACCCCCCTGCCATGGGTACAGACACCTTCCACTAGACTAGGTTGCTCAAAGCCCCATACAACCTGGCCTTGAACACTGCCAGGGATGAAGGACCCACAGCTTCTCTGGGTAGCTGTTTCACCATTCTCTCAGTGAAGAGATTCCTTATATCTAATCTACTCTCTTTCAGTTTAAAGCCATTCCTCCTTGTCCTATCACTACTTGCTTCTACAAAAAGCCCTCCTCCAGAATTTCTGTAGGCCCCCTTTAGGTATTGGAAGCTGCTTTAAGGTCCCCCCAGGTCTTCTCTTCTCCAGGCTGAACAAGCCCAAGCGCTCAGCCTTAGGAGAGGTGCTCCAGCTCTCCGATCATCTTTGTGGCCCTCCTCTGGACTTGCTCCAACAGTGCGATATTCTTCTCATGTTGGGGGTCCCAGAGCACAGCACAGTACTTCAGGCGGGGTCTCGGGCATTTTCAGGATGCAAAACAAGATGAAACAAATATAAAGGTGTTACAGTGTGGTGGAGCCATCACTCGTAGCAATGGTGGAAGTAGCAAGGGAATATGTATTTTGTGCAAAAAAAAAAAAATAAATTAAAAAGGTCAGCATTTTATTTTATCAGAGCTCAGTCAGAAGTCACTGAAATAATTGTGCTAGACATTACAAAATCCATGATCCTCAGGGAGACAAAGTGCCCCAATCCTGTGGAATTGCTTGACCTTTGCAGTGGTGCTGCCAAAAAGATGCATGCTTCTGGTGCCTGGAGTAAGTAATGTAAGTACCCACTGTTAAACAGATAATTAAAAATCTAGGAGGAGTGTGTTTCCTATGTGCTATCAGCATAAGTGCAAAAGGTATGGCTACATTTAAAACAACAAAAACGTGAGGATGGTCTTTATACGTTTTTGACAGGAGAAAGAGTACTGCATGTAAATGTGAACTTCACAATTTAAAATTGTTCACCTGTAGCTATATGTGTTTCAAGAAATCTGTAAGCAGCAGATTTCATTTTAAGTAACTGCAAGCATCTGATATAGTGCAATAGTTTGACAGCTGATAAGTGCATCATGGAGAATGCGCAGGATTTTGTGTTTCCACAGCCTAACAGCAGTCAGTCCTTCACTACTCTTCTGCCTTTGTACCAGCCTTTCATTGGAGCATGCATTTTAATGAAGAAAACATTGCAGTTTGAGAAGACTTAGAGCCAGTGATAGAACCTGGCTTCAAAACAGCAAAAGCCTGTGAGTGTTCTCCAATGGGAAGCAACTAGAACAATGCAGAAAAGTTAGGTGTTATCAAATGCTAGAGGAGTTAAACAGAGCATCACAGCCATGGAAAACACTGCACTGCCTGCCTCCTCTGACAGAAGATGCAGAACCTCAGAGGGATGCACAGAAGTGCCCTACCTTTCCCTGCTTCCTGCTTACTTCCTCTTCTGTTTCAATAAGAATCATCATCAGTGGGCACTTGAAGAAGTCAATCAGTATGCCTCCCCAGGCTGCAGAGTCAGGCTTCTGAAGTTCTCATCAATAAAGATAAGCATGATCTTCCCTTCATAGAAAATGCATTGTTTCCTTGTCACCTGAAGATCCAAATCACAAGACCTATTATTTCTTTTTTAAAAACGGAACCCCACCTGAAATTATTAACTAGCCAGCAAATTACTGCACCAATTTGCCACAGTTTTAAACAGTGTATACACAGCTTCTGGAAGCAAACAGAAAAGCTCTCAGACAATACGTGCAAATGAGCCAAACACAGAAAATACTGATTTTCATAATTTAGAAAGAGGTACTAGTTTATTATTTTCAAATAAATAGAACCTACAAAATGCAACACTCCATTGCTCTTGCCTTATTGTCTTTTAACTAGAGAACCACATGTGTTATACAAAGACCTAAAATAACCAAAAATAATGAGTGGTATTCATAACCAATGTCATTCCATTGAAGTTAGCACAGACAATAGAAAACTCTCTGGATCGGCATCTCAACTACCCTTATTTAGATGAGTACTAATTAAACAAACTCCATTCAACAATTGTTCCTGCAAACCCTAATCCTCTTAATATGTAATCACTTGTGGTAGTCATTACAGAAAGAGATATATTTAACTTAAGGCTATTTCAAAACCCTTCAGATATAATACAAAATTCTATTACAGAAACATATAAAATACATCAAAAAGAAATGGAAAACAAACACAGACATCATTTACCATGGCTGTCTGCATAAACTCAACACATTGACATGATTAATACTTTGGAAATCCAAGTAAAGAAGGATTGCCCTGT
The DNA here is from genome assembly GCA_009867235.2 of Psittacus erithacus. NCBI lineage: Eukaryota > Metazoa > Chordata > Aves > Psittaciformes > Psittacidae > Psittacus > Psittacus erithacus. The sequence continues at coordinate 64,667 of WYDI02006640.1, forward strand.
TTGAAATTTAATTGTTTCAACATACTTTTACATAGATACTTCTTTATATATCTGTTCCCTTCAGGGAATAGCTCATGATCAGCAACATTTATAAATCACTGCATAAGCAGTCACAGAAATATTTAATCACAACAGCATTAAACTCACATCGACCACATTCAACAAATGGTGTGGTTTTTACCATGATGTTTTTACCATCACCTAAATACAATCACAGCTATGATGGTGAAGTAACTGAATGGATAGAGGAGCAATACTTTCGATATAATTCTATGATTTGGAGCTTGGGGGTTGTGGAGTTTTTAGGGGTGGGTTTGGGGTTTGTTTTCTCCACCCTTCTCGACCCTCCATTATTTTTCTTTGAATTTCCTTTGAGGAATTACTTAACATTATTCAAAGAGCCACACTGCTTGCAGGTATGGGGGAAGAAGGACATGCCCAGCCATCCTCCCGCCACGCCGCTCTCCCGTACCCTCTGCAGCAGCCGCGTCCGCGGAGCAGCCACGCCTCCGCGGGCAAGAGCGGGCGGAACTCCTCGCACCCCGCGGACCGCCACTGCCACCTGGTGAGGGCATCGAGCTACTGACGGTCCATGCTGTCGGCGGGCCCCCGGTCCCCCGGTAGCCGCGGTCGTCCGGACGCGCCGTCGCGGTCGCCGAGGGACCAGAGGACCGCTGGGGGCCCAGGCGATGCAGAGGATGCGAAGGATGCGGAGAGGTGCGCAATCAGCTCAGCCTACTAGCACCGAGCTCCTAAGCCGGCCTGTTAGAGGGCTTAAGGGGGAAGAAATAATGTTTAGTGGTCTCATGATTGCAGGCCATATCCATAAGGCATGTTTTGCTGTGAATTCTTCCCTTTCACCAAGCATATTGCTTGATTTTGGAGGTGTGTTTTAGGAAGAGAATGTGCTGGTTCAGTGAGCAGCAAATAATTATGCAAGAGGAGGTAAGGTTACAGGGTGGAAATTATTACTCCTAACTAATGCAGCGCATGAAACCAAAATGCCTTTAATGAGTCTCCTCAGCCACAGATAATGTATGAAAGAGATTGTCATGGCAGGGGAGTTGGAACTAGATGATCTTAAGGTCTTTTTCCAACCCAAACCATTTTATGGTTCTCCGATATACTAAAGAAAGAAAAGCTGTTTTGTAACAGGGAGTAAGATCCTAGTCAATATTACTTGAGGTCTAAAGCAAAACTGCTCTTCTGCACTTATCATCAGCATTACAAATGCTCCCTGCTTTGGAAAATAAAGTCAGTAATTCTTCATCAGTTGAGCAGAAGTAAACAATAAAACATTTGTTACTATCCAGGGCTCATTTGTTTCAGCAGGAAACTTCCTCCACTGTTATGCTACTCAAGTGTACAGATTCGCTTTGGAAACAGAGAGGTATCCTTATCTGTATGGATTTGAATATGGAAAGAGACAGTGAATGGAAAGAACAACTTCAATCAGATATTTTAAGTTACAACTGAATCGTGTGTTTATGGCCCCAGATAGTGTGCCCTGCTAAATGTTCCAAAACACTCATCTCTAAGCTTTCAACTATTTCCCAGTTCTGCTCCAGTGACACATCTTGAGAAAAACAAAAAAAAAACCAAACCAAACCAAAACAAAAGTTTGCTATCAAGATCTAACATAAGGAAAGTGGAATAATAGAGATAATAATTTCCAGCTGAGTTACGAAGGTAGTTTGTCGCTTTTATTTATCACCCATCATTATCACCAAGGCCATAATTTCTTCTTGAAATATGTAAGAGTTTTGCATTCAGGACATCATCTTCACACTATCAAAACAGTTTTAAAACAATGGTTTTATAGTTCACCTTTTAGAAGATAATGGCTTCAATTTCTAGTTTCTGTCCTTACTGCAGTGATAGGATCGCTGGTTCTATAAACCAGTCTAGATAATATGTCATATCTCTCTTCAGCAGCTAGTGCACACATGATATAGGAAACTCTCCTGCTACTGGTTACTCATTAAAGTTAAGTGATAGGGATCCACATGACAAGGTTAAATTTCAACACTTTAAACCCTGCTGAAAGTTGCTAATAATAATGTTTAATTTTCATTCCAAGCATTTATGGTATCATTAACTTGAGCCGGTTGTTTTCTTCTTTTTACTAGCTGGGACCAATGAACTTCCTTGCAAAATAAAAATCTTCAGGCAGAATAACAAAATAGAGGCAGAATTTGACCCCTGCTTAAATTAAACAGCCTAAATGGGTTTAATGTGAATGTCCTATTAACCAGAGGCAAAGTTTGATCAAGATGTTCAAAAAGGGCTAGAGATTTCAACACCCTAGTAGGGAAATGCTAACAGAAACATGATTTTCAAAACAAGAGAACTCAAGACTCTTAAAATGGTCCCTTACGTAGGGCAACAAAAATAATTGCCCCCTTTAAGAAGGAAAAAAAAAAAAAGGAAATTTAAATGCTGCCTTTTTCTTTGGGGAAAATATGGTTTTCAGCTAATTGCCCATTTTCTCTTGACACTGAAAAGTCTTGCTGCAAAAAATTTAGCCAAGTTCAATTCATGTCACAGGGAAAGCAAGATATGAGAAGGGGAAAGGTGTTTGCTTTGGCACAGGGGGCTGGAGAAAGGAAGCGGAAGTCAATAGGCTGCAGAGTGGTGTGACCCATGGTGAAGACATGGGTCTCATCATTCTTCTGTGCTGTTCCTTGCGGTTATGCTCTTGTGGAACTGTGCTACGTTGATTCTCTCTGCTCATTCTCTCATCCTCCCCTTTTTAGAGAAGCAATCAGAGGAGCTATTACACCAAAGGCAGAAACCACTTCTACCCTTTCAACCCTCTGCCCCCTGCACATAAGGTTTGTGATTTTGCAGCAGGGGCAGGATATCAGCAGTGACAGATGCTTACGTGTCCTTGCAGTATTGACCAGGTCAAACTTATCAATGGGTTTTTATTTCACAGGGTAGGTCATAAAGTATTCATTGCCCTAGGTCATCTAGACTCATGGAATAATTTAGGTTGGAAGGAATTTCTAGAGGTCATCTTCTCCAACTTGCCCAACACCTGGCTCTCTGTAAAGTTACGTCAAGTTGCCTGAGGCCTGGTAAGGTCTGAAAAACTTCAAGGACAGAGATTTCACAACCTATATGGGCACCTACACCAGTGTCCAACCACACCTCATGGTAAAAGGTGATGGGTTTTGCCTAATATCTATATTTGTACATCTTGCTTCTCATGTAAATACTCCTCTAGTAAATCTGGCCTACTGCATTTAATTATTCTCTCTGTAATTATTCTCTGTCCTTTAATACCCCCAAGGATATTAAAAATCACTTTTGGCTCATACATTTCCTTGCAGACAATGATATATGTGGAGACATAAAGCAAACCAACTTTAGATACATCACAGCTTCTATTCTATTCCACTTTTTACATAAAATACCTCTAGCTTTTTTCTAGGAATAGAGCCCTTAGACCATCCCTTAAAGCTGCTTGGGAAAAAAACCAACCATGTTGTCTATTATCATCTTATTTTCCATGTTTATAATTCCTGCTTACTTGTTTTTGTAAACTCTGTCTTATTATTGTTGTTTTCTCACAGCCTCACTAGATCTATATTCCTCTTAACCTCCACTTTCTTGTTTTCCATCTTTCTCCTGTTAGAGATTTTTCAAGTGCATGCTTTAGGATGAGATTTCAGAACATGGGTAAATCAAGTGCCTAACTATGCCTATGGAAGCCTAAGGAATTCCTTTCTGATGTGCTATGGTTCTGACAGCTCCAACTGAATCTGTTTATTCATCCAACAGGAGCTCTTGAGGGCCCTCCTGACCTTAGATATTCTCCCCTCCACCTATACAGTTTACTTAATGACAGGAATAAATCTCACTGAAGTCAACAGGAATGCGGTAGGAGAAAGGAGAGGCCCCAAGCGTACAATTCCTACAATAGGTTTCCATTTACTACTTGCCTTCTTATACGCTAATGGAAGAACAGGCTGCCAGAGTTCTTATCTATTCCAGATTTCCGTGGTGCCTCTAGCTTATGAGTAAGTTCTCGGTATGTCACTTGGATAACTCAGGGGGCACATATTATTCAGATTCTTTGAGGATCATAGATGCTGTCAAATTATTTGAACAGGCACATTGAAATGGACAAATATTTTCACACTTTTTATGAAAAATGGCAGTAAATTATTTTTTATTTCAAAATGTACCTGCAGAATAGATTAGTTTGGTGATTAATCATCTAATTTAGAAAGAATGTTGCTCCAGTTACAATGAATTACAGTCATTTAGTTTTGAGTCCTGTATTTATGCTATGAATAAAGATACTGGAACATTTGTATGCAAGATGAACAGCTGATGAACTTTTGAGAATATTAAATCACTCCTAGATCTTGACAGAGAACTCAGATGCCAGGAAACTCTTTGCTTTAGCCCCTAAAATTTCAAGTCTTATTCCAAAAGGAGAAACCAGACTCCTACCCTAGGACTAGGCCACCTCAGTAATGCATGAAGTGTATAGGCACATCCATATGAGGCTTGCAAAAGCCAGGTCACCAAAACAGAACTTTTTAGTTGGCCAGAAACATGTAGGTGGTACCTCCTCTTGTGTTCCTTGTGATGCTGCCAACTTGTCCTACTGGTCAGTGGTCAGAGCCGCAGCATGGCCCTGCTGCCCAGGAGCAACACCTGGAGGTGTTCAGCATTCCTGAAGTACAAGCACCCTGAGGTAAGGCCACCTGAAGCAGTTGGCTCTCTCCATGCTGCTATGCATGTATTTTTTTACATTTATTTGGGACAGAGAGAGCAAAGGTAAGCACATCTCCTGTATCTACAAGTAAGTCTGTGGAAACAAACAGCATAAATGCAAATTATGTTCCAGTTAGCTCAAGTGAAGACTAACGGGCAGCTAGGTGTTTTCAGAAGAAAACTTTTAGGTGATTCTGAAATATCAATGTCAAAAAATGTCAGTGTTTCAAAGATTAGATGACAGTTAAATAGTTGAATAGGAGTTTTCAAAATCAGAGTTGCTGTTATACAAGTGGAAGAGATCAGTAGAGAAGGGGAAAGAAGAGATGGCCAGAAGTTCAGGTCTGGTAAATAATAAAGGATGGTATAGTCTAAAAGAAAAGATCATAATGAAATACATCAGAATATCAGTCACCAGCTTGTTTCAGGTACATCTCTAGATGATCTAAAATATGAAGTAAGACTATATATTATTGTGTCTAAAAGGAATTTTGTTAACTCTAAGGATCAAGCTGAGCTTTCACAGAATATTTCCTCCATACCCAAAGAAACAAGAAACAAATCCAAGCCAAAAAAAATCCTTACTTGTCTCTTACACTAGAAACCTGAAAAAAAAGAATGTCCTATTGCTGAATCCCTAAGTAGCCATATTCCGACCTTGTTGGGTTTCTTCAGGCCTGCTGTGGGTTGTTATCATGCCTGCTGGAAGGAACTGCTGACCTGCAAGCTAGCCAAGTTGCACTCTAGTCCTTGAAAACACGCCGTTTTGAAGTCAATGTCCCAAGGTCCCCAAAGCTCCCTTTTCTTACTTAGAAACTGTGTTTGGCTACGAGAAACTGCATTAAACATTAACATTTTTCATTGCAATGTTTTTTTCCAAAACATCAAGGTATTTTGGGAAATAAAATTTTGAAAATCCAAATACTTTGAGGTATTAAACCTTTATATCTGAAAAAAATATTTCATATTCTATCACATTTGCATTCCCAGCTCATCCATGGTTAGCTTACTTTGCAGTTCTCAGTACAGACTCATAGCTTTTTTTATTTTTTTTTTTTTAATGGTCAAATGCTTTGGTTTCACTAGATTACAGAGTGGAAATGGTCTATGGAGCAGGCCCTGCACCTGTGGGAGGGTTTGTTTGCATCATTCGAGGCATACGGTCTTGTTTATTCACCAGACATTGCTCAGGAGTTCAGATAGTTGAATCACGGAGGAAAAAGGCTTAGGAAGGAGGGAAGAAAAGCACTACAAACTAGTAATAAAAAACCCCAAACCAACGGAAAATGCAAGAGAAAGTAGAAGAGATGAACAGAAGAGCCACTTAGGGGAGAGTGTTGGGGTCTGGCAATGACTTTACAGAGAGGTGTGTCTTATTAACAGAGGGTGATGTTTAGATACTTAGTTAAGTAGGAATCAATGGAATCAATTAATTCTCTTATCAGGGATGGATATCTGATGAGTGAGGGGAATACTAGATGTCAGGAAGCAAAAGGAATATTTTGCTAGGACAGCCAGACAGTACAGAAGCAAGGCCAGGAATTTCTGCCGTTGAGCTGGACCAGGCAAGGAGAGGAGGCCAAACTGCTCCTCTAGCTGGATGGGAGTAAAGAGCTCCTGGCAGAGGAAGAGTCTGCTAGAAACAGTATTGTAGCTGGCCTGTTTTTTATAGATGAAATAACCAGTCAAAAGTGTTTGTTTCTATCACACCTCTGACCAAGAAGGCACAGGTACTGCGAGAAAGTCATCCATGTCCTGTACTCCGATTATACTTCAGCCTGTGATGGTAGTAACCCAGAGTGATTATCAGTGCTAGCCATGGTCTGCTTGGAATGAAGGGGTGGTCTCAAGACAGCTTTTTATGGAGACAGGTCTTCCTCAGAGTTAGCAACCTTGTAGCTGTCTAACAGCAAGATCAACACATAAAAGGGACATTAAAACTAAATTACTTTTGAAGGTAGTTCCTCAAGTTCAAGGTTAAGAAATCTCATGAAGAATGCTCAGGGAAGGTTGGGTAGTCCTTTCTGCTGCACTCAGTACATGAATGCCTGATGCTACTGTCAGTCTTGCTTCTTTCATTTTTGTGAAAAAAGGCTTGCAGAAAAATATTACAACATCTTGGAATACTGATGTAATGTATATAATATTCCAATATATTTGAATATTAATATTAAAGCCCAGCTACAGTTGCTAGCATGTTACATGCACTGACTAGACAGCTTGTAATATGCATCCTAATATGCTATTCACCTCATCTAACATTTTGCTAATGATTTATTATGCAACAGCAATGTTCCATTTGGGGTTTCTTGGGGAGGCATACCATGTGTTACAGGCCACACAATACGTTCACATAGCAAATTAATTGTTCCTAACACCTAAGTGCTTTGAAAACTTATTCGTGACTCTCATATGCTTGTCACTAAGAATAGCTATGTGTGTCCCCTCCTCCATGTAATTAGGAAGAAAGCTAAAAATCTTACAAAGAGATGCACAACTAGAGCTTACATGATACCTCACAAGTATTTCGTAACACAAAAAAAGGTTATTAACAAACAACTCAAATGAACTCAAAACATGATACCACAGTAAACTGACCTTTGCAAAGCCTTGCTACAAAGGGCCTTCAGCTTGCACTCTGACTGCATTTCTGTTTAAAACAGCCACTGTATGCACGTGATTTGTACCATTCCCCCTTTGCAATATTACAGCATCTCACACTGTTCCATGAATTTATGTTAACAGCCCCTCTCTCTGTGAAAGAATTGCTACCACCCCCTGTGGTGGAGATGGAATTGAGGCACAAAGAAAGATTTTTAAAACCCATGTAAATACTAAAAGCTGCAAGTAGGCACACAACTGGTTTTCCGCAGCTCAGTAAGCATCTGTCTGACCTGAAGCAGCTACATGCTCAGGTACTTTGGGCTTGATGTGGCCAAGCTCCAGCTGCTGTCCGACCTTGCAGTATGGAGCAAGGCAGTGAACTGGACATCCTGAACTCCAGCCAGCGTCTTTCACCCTAACTGGTCCTTCTTTTTTGCCCTGTAACAAGGTTCCTCTTTTACTACTATCTACCCTGTACCATGATTAGAGCAGTGCATTTCAATATTCCTATTACTTATCTGCAAATTTAGTCCTTGTGAAGGCCTGCTTTAACTTCTAGTGTGGCTAACAACAAAATTGCATTAGTAAATGTCTTAGAAAAGAAGTATACATGCTGTTATAAATCATATTCTATTTTAAATAAGGGAATAAATGAATATCACTATTGTTGAAATTCTTTCCTCTCTTTTATTAAAATAGAACTCAGAAACACTGATTTAAGACAACATATCACAAATAACACACTGGAAAGAAAACTCTGAATATCCCAAATATACATAACACTGTGTTCCTGATGAGAAAGGGTTATATGTATCAGCTGATACTTCCACAAATCAGGATATATAACACCTTAAGTATGCATTTGGAATAGAGCAATGCGACCTTAAAAAACGTGATTTACAATTTTGAAAGAGTATGTTGCTAGTATTTGCCATAAAGCACAGTAATAGCTACTCCCCAGCTGCACTTTGACATGCCATTTTTCTCATCCCACCTGCAGCCTCCAGAAGTCAAGATTCCTTGGGATCTTCTTGCTTTGGAGATTTCGTCAGGTAGATCCTTTTACTGACACTTGAACCTAGGGTGACCTTCAACCATGTGGACATACTAGAATTTCACAGGACTCTGTAGGTATTATATAGTCTGAAGCCAAAAATACCAGGGGACTTTGTTGTCATATAAATGTAGACCTGTATTTTGTAATTAATACTTTAGGGGGGACTAGCTTTGTTACATGGTACAGCCCCTCTATCTGGTATACGGCAGGCAGCTGCCTGGGTGCTAATGATCTACTTCGCATATCCTGCCCTGGTTATCTGACATATTAACAAGTAGGGATTAATGACCATCAATCTCCTTTCATAATAAAAGACAGTAAATGGGAAAATGCATTTGTTCATACAATGTGAAAATAAAATACTTAATTCACCACCAAGAGTATTAGGTATGTTTATCTCTCACTGTCCTGGCATCTATGGCTACATTTCAATATTGGCCCATCTTATATGTGCTCACAGGCTGCTTTCCTTACTGTTATTTAAATTACTAAATGATTTTAAGCACCACTAGAGGGCACAGAATTATAACAATATTTCTTAGTGGGTGACAAAAAGTACACCAGGAACAGGAGTTCAGTAATTTTTATGGTCCACTGTCCAAATCCCCAGTTTAAAACCTTGATCCTACCAAAAGTGATGCATGTGCACTACTGCAAGCTGTGCCACTGCCTACCCATAGCAACTAAATGAAGCTTGGGCATGAGTGCTTGTGGGCTAGTGGTCCAACTGAGAGAGCTAGACCACGGCTGCAGCTTTCTGGAACTTGAGTACCAACCCTCAAATATTGTACCCAAGTGACTAAGGCTGGTAGAGTATAAATCTCAGCGTGGATCCGGTGGCCCAGCTGATGTGAAAGGCATGCTACACATCCTGTAAGTGAGTACATCGGGATGAGAAAAATGAAGAGTATAAACACTTGCATCTCAAACCAGGGAAATGCAAACAAGTAGTAAATGAAGGATTAACTAACTCAATTTACAATTCAAAGAAAGAGGAGTTGATATGTGCCACTGGAAAGCTTAAATATTAATGGGGTTGCTGTGGATACTTGTATCAACTACTTAACATCTGTTTTGACATGTGTGCTGTTTCTGCCATCCCTTAACACCAGCGTGGTGGCCTCTGCAGTTCCCATGTTAGAAAATTCCTGTTGGAAGCTGCCTGCAGCGGAGAAGGAAGTTCAGTGAAGAAAGGGAGAAGATTAAGCTCTTTATTTAAAAACAACTGATTGAATAGCCCTGGAGACACCGCAGAAATAAATTACAACTGTTGATGTTTCCATGTCGCTTGAGTAGAGGCACAAATTAATGCTTACAGCCAGAATGTGAGATGTACTTCACCGCATACTTCTTCGTTTCTGAGTTAGAGATGGTGTGTTTACCAAAGGCTTGAGAGCCTGGCCTCTTACTAGCCAGTACGAAGAAAACAAAATTTAAATTGAATTGCAGTTCTGAATGCCTCTATTGATTTTTGCATAACATTAGCGTCCACACTATTACTTTTCATTAACCCTTCACGAATTAGCGTCAAATTTTCACATCGCTGTGCTCCGGCTGCAGAATCAGCGACACACCGCTGTATCTCATGAAGTTGGCGCTGGAGTGCCCGGGCAGCGTCGGGCTGCCGAGGCATCCCCCGAACTGGGCAGCGGCACCAGCGGCAGGTGGCCGCTGGGCTCGGGAGGGGAGGTGGTGGGGGTGACCGGGGGTGCCATCAGCATTGCCAGCGGCGGCCGAAGCGGCGCGGATGCAGCCGGCTCCGGGAGGGAAGGCGCGAAGTGGCCGCGCCTGCGGCGTGGTGGGGTGAATACCTTTTTTTTTTCTCCGCAAGCTCACCTTGATGCAGCGAGAGTTAAAGGCCCGCTCTCGGCAGGGGGAGCTTTGTTTTCCCGGCGTTGCTCGGGCACCGAGCTGCGGCTCCGCTGCCAGGGACCAGGGGGCAGCCCGCAGCCCGCAGCCCGCAGGGGGGACAGCCCCCTCTCGCCATCGCGCGGGGCCGGGGCACGGCGGAAGCGCCGGAGAGGCGTGTCGGACTGCGCCGCCCCCTCGGGGAGACACCCGGCGGCTCGCCTCTGCTGCTCCGCCCGGACGGCCACGCTCCCCGCCCGAAGCGGGGTCCCGCCGCCGGCAGAGCGTTCCCGGCGCCGCCGCCGCTGCTGAGGCTTGCGGCAGTTTTGTTACTTTCTCGGACTAAATGGACATTTCCCGGGAGCGCGTGTAGCCCGCGGCCGCCGGGTCCCGCCGGCCGCTTGCCGCCCAGCCGTGAGCACCGCCGCTGTCTTTGCCGCTTGCGTCCCGGGACGCGAAGGCGCCCGGCAGTGCGAAGCCCGCCTGCCCCCGCCTGCCCGCCTTTCTTGCTGACTTTTTCACCCGCTTTAGAGCGAGAGCAACAGCTTGCCCGGCCCAGCCCGGACGCAGGAGGCAGCGGGACGAGGGCGGCGAGAGGCACCACCGAGCCGCGGCCCGCAGCCCTCCTCGCCCCCGCGGCCTTTCCGCCGGGTTTGCGCGGAGCTGCCCCCCCTTCCCTCCGCCCAGTCCCGGGCCGCGGAACCACGCCGGGCGGCGCTGCGGGGGCCGGCGGCGGGGTGCCGCCGCCCGGGAGGAGAGTGCGCCCGGGAGGGCGCCCGCTCCCTCGCCGGGGCCCCCGCGAAGCTGCCGCAGGCCGGCCCGCCGCGCCGGG
>WYDI02006643.1:0-58787 GCA_009867235.2 Psittacus erithacus
TTATACCTTAGTTACTGGGCTGCTCTTATCTCAACCCATGGGAGTTACATTCTTTCCATTCTCCTCCCCATCCCTCCGGTAGCTGAGGGAGGAAGCGGGGGGAGTGAGTGAGAGACTGCGTGGCTGGCCTTAAACCACAACACCTTTTGAAACTGCTGAGCAGCTCTGAGTGGTGAAGGTTTAGATTTTGAGAATGAAGGAACTTAAAAGAGGCTCTGCACACATCTTCTCTCCACAAGTTGTTTAAATACAGATGTCACCCAGCGGAATCAAGGCAGTTTTCACCTTTCCCTTGTTGCATGGCAGTAATAGAGAAAACAAATTAATTCAGGCTGACTTTTGCTACTTCCATGGAGTGACATGTGAAAGGTTCAGGTGGTTTAGGTGCCTTTCTCCATGGGCTTCAGTGGGAGCAAGGAACCAAACATCCTGGCATGTCAAATCCCAGTTGACTTTCTTAGTCCTTCCATGGGTGGAGAATCTCAAAACCTTCCTGATGCTGTTTGATAGAAATGAAAAGCTGAGACCATCTCTTGTGGCTCTGGAAACATTGCAGAATCCTGTTAAATGGTTTGTGACTCATCTACTAGCACTTCTCTGTATTCAAGCTTTAAGAGGTTGAAGAAACCTTTTAAGCATAGCAGACTTCAGAGTGGGTGGAGGTAGACTTAGTAAACTGCCGTTCGAGTCCAGTCCCAGATTATCTTGTCCTTTGCTGTACGAAAAGGAAACAATTTGACTGAATCCTCTGCAGAAGTTGTATCCTACCCTGCTTTGCAAGTGTAAGCGGTCATCAGCTTTTGCAGAGAGAAGAAAATGTGTTTTTGAAAGTTTCACCCTCTGTGTTGGAATTATTTTGGAGTCTGCATTAAAAGAGGGGAAAAAAAACGGTCATCAGCTTGGAACTTACCACTTGATAACCAGGAGGCGTAGTGAGACTGCAGAACTCATTTCCATTGTCTGTTTGATTTCATCCTATAAAAATCATGGGAATGAACGCAAGCAAGCATAATATATTCTTCCATTATGCTTCCGTGTTTACGTTGTGTAACAGGCAGAAAAAATCAGTATGTCTCTAACAGTTCCCCCTTTAAGAGTATTATAGTTCATTTAAATATATCTATACTTTAAAAGAAGCTATATATAGATAGTCTGTTTTCACTTCGGAGGGTTTTAATTCACACATTCCTGTTTTAAATCAACACTATTTTAATCAGAGGTTGTGATCTTTCCTGAATAATGTCTTTAAAGAAAAACTTTACTTTTAGTGGCTTGCACAAATGTCTACATTTCCTTCAGGCACACAGGGAAAGTCAGTAGCTGTCCTGAATAAGAGGTGTCCTTTCCAACCCTAACCATTCTATGATTCTGTGTGATCACAACAAATTCATGGGTGATGTGCTGTTAGGTTTCGTTTTCGGAACACCTGGAAGAACACCATATAGAAGCTGTGGTTGCTGATGTTCTCCATTGTGAGTTTTATATCATCAAATCAAATAGTGTCAGTGAGTTTTGCGGTTTCACTGCTTCATATTCCCCTGCATTTTCTGTACAGGGTGCAGTAATTGCCACAAATTCTGCAGAGAATTTGCAATCAAATGTGATTTCTGTTATAACAAGGGGGCCCACCTTGAATGCCTTTGCCAGCAATAGATCTTGGCAGCAAGTCCTTAGGGAGAAGTTGTTTCTGGACAGGAGACCAACTCATACAATGAGTAAGCGATCAGTCTTGCAGTGCAAGAGCATTAGGGTCATATACCATAATCTATTATGAAAAATGCTACAGTTTTCATCTCCAAATGTCTTTCAGATGCTGCCTTGGCCGTAGCATGGTGTAAATGAAAAGAAAGGAAAAGCTTTTACATATTCCAGTTAGGGCAGCATGGGAAATGTGAATTTTCACAGATAGATCAAGGTGTTAAAATTAGATCTGGTTACATTGGAGAACAGTTCTGTGGAAGACCATGTGTTAGAGGAGAAAATGTTCTAGTCCAGAATCAAAAAAACTTTCTAAACCTATGTCTTAAAATATGTTCTCATCTCTAGAATCGCAGATGCTCTCCACTCCAGATACAGTGCATTGGGAGAAGTCTGCATATTTTCAGTTGCTGCTAAATTAATGTGTATTTCATTTCAGATTGGAGGCACTTTGTAGTTCAAGAAGTTCCCCGGATGGAAGGATGTGAATTACTTACTCAGTGTTTATCTCAAGTTTTACTTCCCATCACAACCAATTAAGGCCATTTCATTTCATTAAAGCTGACAATTTCACATTGGGGAGATCATTTATCTAAGAAAAATGTTGTAGTATCCACTGTTTAAAGGCTTGGAAGCTTCCATCTATCATATTCATCTAAAAACTTACAAGATGGGAAAGTAAAGATATTTTCCTGTGTCAGGACTTGGCAAATTGAATTATAAATAATTGGAATTTAACAAATTAAGATTTTGTTGGCTTTTTACTACCTAGTAGGAAATGATGGGGTTCAGAAGTGGTGCCCTGTCACTTCAGTCTTGTAGTCCTTGGACAAGCCTCAACTCGTTCTTATCTGTATGCACAGAGTACCAAAGGAGCCTTTTCTCCCGCTGAATTGTCTTAAGACTTTTTTGGGATGAGCAAAGGCTGAGATCAAGCCTCACAGAAACAGAATGTGTTGGCAAATAAAACTGTCTCCTTGGTATGTGTTCAAAGTGGCTGTGTTTGTATGGCAGGGGGAATCTACCATAATTCTCTGTTCCTCTTCTGCTGCCAGTGTCTTAAGTGTGACTTGTGCGAAGTGCACCATTAGTATCTGATAACCGTGGCATACTGAAAGGTCATCTTATTAATTTTAGAACTATCTTCCAGTTGAGATACTGCTAGGTCTCACTGAGGTTTTAGCAGATTAGATTAGATGGTCTTGTACATAGGCATGCTCTAAATGAATAGCATCAGTCCTGGGGAAGCAGGGAAGGGAGAAAGAGAGCCCATTGCTGTCACTTGACAGTTATGTTCCAGTTTTTGCCTCCAGTAATTGTATCTCCTAGAAAAGCCAGATTTTGACGTCTGAGGAGTTAAGGTCTGGTCAGACAAATCACTCCCTGTCACTGGGTTTTGAAAATCCTAGAGTGACAAAGATGCTGATCTGTAGAATATCTAGGAAAATACAGGCAAAAATAACCAAAATACCAGGTGTACCTTGGTCTGTGATGGGTTTTAAAAAACAGAATTAGCTGTGGCTCACTTTCCTGGTGGTTCTTTGTGAGATATAAACACTATTGTAGTAAGAACGTTAAAATATTGATTTATTCTTGAGGTGGGTGGGATTCCTGCATTATCTCCATCCTCTCTGGAGACAGGCATTAACAAAGGCCTTTGGAAATCATTACATGCTAGTTTGCAAATAGCTAAAATTTCTCAGGGTTTTATAAGTAGGCTGTAATGGTCTTGCGATCAGTTATTGTAATTTCACTCATTTAAGGGGAAATAAACATTGTTTGTCACAGCATCCTGCTGAAAAGGAACCTATTGTTTCCCTATGCTTTTGTGTTTATGTATGTGTTTATTTATGTGGAAGCTCTGAATCTTTTAAAGCTCTATGCATATAGCCGCTATTTCTTGGTGAGATATGACAAAATTCTGCATGTGATAAAGAGGATCTAACAGTGGGTGAAATTTCTTTATATCACAGATTTAGTGAAATGCCTGATGTTATGCCTGTGGAGGAAGGTTCATCCTTATTTATGCTGTGTTGCTGTTAACATGGGAATGAGCAAGATGATAGTGATTACAAACTCAGATTTATATGTGACTGTAATCATGTTATGATATGGAAAGGAGGAGGAAGAAATCTCACCTAAGCTGAGTCAGTTCCAGTAGTTGGTTATTTTATGCATTAGGTCTTCTTTAAACCATCTTCCCTCAGAAATGTTTGCACATCTAGTTAGGTCAGAAAAAATCCAAGTAATTCTTGCCTCTATTTTGATGTTCTTCTATCTGAGCTGAAAATACTGTGCAGAAGTCCTGTGTTTTGCTGCCTTCTGTGATTGTAGTGTCTTTTGAACCAAGCTTCATGTTTGTTGGGTTGGGTCCTGTGTGAACACCAAGCACGGATGCTGCCCCTGGTCCAAATAGTTTACAAATGGGTGGCTTCAAAGCGAGTGCTCTTCTTCAAAGAGCCCTCACTCTGACTGACTGTTGATTTTATTCTCAGCATCCAACTTCTAGGATTTAATCCCTGCCTAGCATTGCATTGGTTTACCTTGTTTTATGTCTGTATGGGTAAAATATGAATATCAAAGTGATAAAATTAAGACAATGAACTTAAACCCATCAATTGTGCTGTGTTACACTGCTTGTAACTTACTGCACTCATCTGGCATTTGTCAGGTTGCACTGGTCAAATGCTTTATCTGAATAGAGGCAGGACTCAGTATATTTGTCAGTGAATACTCTTGCATTTGTCTAGAAGATTAAATTTGATATCACACAGTATAGCTAGTATGATTTTTTTGGTGTGGAGGCTGTTAGTGTGGCTTCCTGAGGAATGAAACCTCACAGGTGGGTCCAGACATCAGAGTAATAAAGTCACTGTATATATTAAGGACATTGTCTTCCTTCATACCCTCACTTGCTGAACCATCATTAACTGAAATTGCAAGATAGCATTCGAAGGAAACTTTATCTGTGCAGACTTACTTCTGAGTATACTGGAGCTTTGTTCACACAGGTCTCAGCACAACAGCTGTAGAAGCCTCTTCCATGTAAGGCTCTGAAGATTATCTTCTGCATTTATTAAATCTCAGCAAATTTCAGGATAGGAAGAGATAGAGAGTTGCTGCTTCTGTTTCCCTTGGTGACTTACTGATCCACAGAAACTGAAGCTAGGTATAATACAGCTGTTTGGAGAGAAATCCTTTGCAGGTCAAGGTGAAAGCCACATTTAGGTCCAGGAGAAGTGATTTCATTATGCGGTGAGAGTGTTTTCCTTCCACTTTTATTCCTGTGGTGGCCATAGAAGAAACATTTGTGATTGAACCTCACGCACAGACTGTTTTTCCTGTTTTCAGACCTTCCTTCTTTCCCACAACAGGGTTTAGCAGAACAGCCATACAGCTTTATTTAGTATTCAGCCAGGCTTCAATTGTCAGTGAGGTACTAATGGAAATTTATCGCGTACTGAACCTGAAGTGACATATATATATGTTTAAATGCTGAGTTTTATTGCGTACCTAAAAATACTTCACTGTCCTTTTTGAGCTTTTTTTATGTAAAGTCCTCAATCATTGCTTAAAATCTGGCACTTCTGTATTAATCTTTCTCTCTTTTATTTTTATGTAACTTTTTCTAATGAGGAAGAAAGTTCAATGGAAAATTTTGATCACCAAGTTATCAAATCCTTCATCTTATTTTCATTCGTCATTCAAAGCTGAATTAAGTATAGGAGCATTTCATGACACACTGTGAAATGATGATGAAACTGCTTGAAACTAGGAGTCAGATAGTCAGTTGCTACAAATTGGCTTGATTGCAGTAATCTTAAATTCTCCTTTCTCTGTATAAGGAGTTGGCCTCTTCTGTGCATTGCTAATGGCTGGTTTTGAAGTGAAGCTGGGCCATTGGGTGAGCTGGCATGGGGAAAAACACAATCTGACCTGGTTTGCTTTGGAAAACTCTTCATCTCTAAAGTTTTCTGAATGCCCTGACAAGTAAAATGATGAGGAGACAAATACTTTTATGCCTTTTGCTTCCATTTTTTTGCTCTTGACTGTAAAACAGCAACCTTATCTATGGAGGGGCATGCTGAATCACTATTCACAGACCTCTGGTGACCAGAGAATGCAAATTTCTTTCCCCAGGCTCTTACGAGCAGTAAGTAGAATGCAAGCAGGCTGTGTTTTAGGAGAAACATCTTTAGGGAGCATGAATAAAGGCCAGCATTTTATATGAACAGGAGATGTGCATTTTCCCTATATTCTAGAGCTTCGTGTGTGACATAAAAGCAGGTTCATCTCAAAACTCTCTCCCCAGTCATGGCTTCATTCACTGGCATCAGTTTGGCTTGAATACTTTTTCTGTTCCCTGTATTTTTCTGCTCAGCAATTCTTTCCTAAAATGGCAGAGGGATGTTTTGAGGGGACAGACCAGTTATTCCTTGCCAGTTCATCCATAGGGATTATGACATTTCAGGAGTTCCCACTCAGCTATCCCATCCATTATTCTTTCTCCAGTATGTTTTGCTAAGACAGCTTTCCCTGTGAGTCTGGGTACTGATTTTGCTCTTTAGAAGCCTTTGCTGATGTCTGGAAAAACAAATTCGCATATGCTACCACATTAAAACAAATAGAAGAGAGTGCTCCCTAATTTTCTAGGGAATAGTCTTTGAAGTCCAGTTAACAGGTGAGATAAAAATGGCCTATTCCTCATCCGCATGAGGGCTAAAATTGAGTGTAAGGTGTTTATCACCATCTTTGTTAGATTTCTGAGAGATTTAGTAGTCCCCAGAATTGTTCATTTCTTAACAGCTATGTGCTATTAAACTGAGGCATTATTTAGCAATTGGTGCTGTCTCAAGAGGATAATTATTCAGAAGTATCTATTTGAAAATTCATCTACTTCTAGTTGTATAAATGTCTACACTGCCTGAAGTATTTAAATACTGAGAGGCTTTACGATAAAAGCTACCATACTACAATATTTAACAGAATGGTGGATTTTCATTAATATTGTGTGTGCTTAGATCCAAATGCTGGTATTTTCTCAGTGACATGTGGGAATACACACCTACTGATGTCAGTCCTACTGAGTAAAACATTGTGTGACTTGGTACTTTCCTGGGTACAGAAATGAATGCAGTACAGCTCTCAAGCCAAAAGAGCTCCAGCTTACCCGTATGCAGCACTGCTGAGTTTGGAGGGAATGTGAAGTGGCTGCTATCCATGCTAGGCATGATGATGAAGTGCTTTGTGAAGGAGGACAGGGAGAGTCTTCAATATTTTATCCATACTTGTGAAACTAATTGGGTCTCTCTTCAACTTCGCCACTTAATTGCAAAGGAACTGGCATGGGTGTGAACTCTTTGAGAACACGAGTGAGCAGTCAGGTTTTGATGAAATTGGTCAGCACACTCTGAAGTTGTTACAAGGGGCTGACATGTCATCTGCAGACACACACAAAGCAGAATCATATAAACCTCATTTTCTAGTTTAACCAGGACTCTGAGTTTGCACATATAGTAATGAACATTAAATTAGTTATTGCCACTCAAGGAAATGTTCCCAGAGTCACAGAGCTGTCTGAACATATGAGCTCAGTGCTCTGCAGTAGCAAAAAGGCAAATAGGAAGATAAGAAGTTATTAGGAAATGAGTACAGCCAACAGGAAAAATGTTTGCTCCATGGTACATATGATGTGGGCAGTTCTGATTGCCCAAACTCAAAATGTTTTGGCATAGTAAGTCCAGACACAGTCCCTTTCACAACACTGCTGTGATCCCATGGCCAACAAGGCAGAGAAAAGCTGTGCCCTGTGCTACCTGACAGGAATTCTCAGGTGTTGGCATGGCTGATAACAACCACTTTCATTGCCTGTTTTCCACAGTAATGAAGTTGCAAGTATCAGTTGCAGAAGCTGTTATCTGTGTGCGCACTTGTTTTTGCAGTGATGTTTTTTTCTGCAGACATTAGGACTGGCTCCAGAACTAGCTCTAACCTATCTCACTTGTTTTTCTGCAGAGCAGCATTTGTCACCTCATTTAATATCGTCCAAAGATTGTCCTTGTAAGAAAAACCTATTTGGTAACAGAGATGGGGATAAAGCATATGGTGAAGCTTGAAGACTTAGTTGTTTATATTTAAAATTCTGTATTTTTCTGTACTATTCTTTTCTCCTGTACCTTTAATAAAAGGTTATAAAGACGTTTTAAATCATTAGTGTTGCAGTAGAGCTGAGCAGCCTGGGTCTGTGCTCTCAGCTCAAACCAAGTTTGACTGTTCAGCATTATAGACAGGGTCATATTAACACCTTAGCCTGTGACTCTTCATATTCTGTTTTATTGACATGAGTGAGCCAAGATGTTGGATGCCTTTCCCCCTAGAGTCACAGGCTCTGTTGCTGGAGGGCAGAGATAGGCTCTGGGTCACTGGTGAATACTGTTATATGAACAGGGTAGTTCAACTCCCTCAAGATTGAGCAGATGACATTACAGCTGTTGATCCAGGTTATGTTTACCACCTTTTCTCTTCAGCTATGAGAGCAAGATGCATGCTTTCAGTAAGTGAATATGGGGATTATTGAGTAAACACAAGGCTTTCTTATCTAGGGTTCTTATTACAAACCTGCAGTATTTCTGTCATAAATTGACCTGGAAGGCTTCTCTTAGTGAAATACTAGCATTTGAGGCTGACAGCCTTTGGAGTGTGTATGTTTGACAGGGCATGCTGTGGAAGGAAACCAGGCATACTGAATTAAATGATGAAGCTAGCTGGTGGGAGAGAGAAAAACTAAGAAAAACTGAAACAGGACATGAACCATCTGTCAGAGACAACAGACCCTCACCCTCTGCAGCAAGCACTGCTGCTCCCGAGGTGTCAACACAGGGGTCAGGACGTGGTGCCTGGACCTGTTCAAAGAGAGAAAATACTGCAATACAAGTACTGACATGATTATCTTATGCGTCTGGTGAGGAAGACCCTGGTGTTCTTTCTCTGAAATGCCCCCGGTAACAAACACTAACACACTGGTGATGTTTGCTGGTTGAATGAGGGAATCGTTATCTCCTTGAAACTGGACATTTTGGAATGTCCTCTGGATACACACCTTTAGGTGGCTGGTTATGACCCAGGACGTATAGTTAGAGCATTGTTTGCGCCATGTCGTGTTACTATGTAGTGAGTTAACTTTCAAATTCTCTTTGCGATACCTGTCTGGGTTTAATCTTCTTTCAATATTTGACTGCAGCGTATGCTCACCTTTTTCTAAACCTTTATTACAATAATGGGAAAGTTTAAAATTTGAATCAAGGCTTTAACTTTAATTCTGGTCCTTGAGCCGTGGTGTATTTTAAATAGGTGGCATGGTATATTTGAAGTGTCTGTCTGGCAATACCTTGCTGACCCAGACTGAGATTTATGCAAGCAGTTTTATTTCAGATTTGTTTTTCATAATATGTTTGTTATAAAAAGGTCAAGTAGGAGAAATGTAACTTTTATAGAACATAGCCTATGAACAGACTCTTGAATGAATCAGTGATTTGTAGGTTAATGCTTGAATTTTTAACTTCAGTGCCATGCTTTTAATATATTTCAGGCTTCTTGATCTAAAGCTTACTTTATATTCTGAAGGTGGGCGATTGTTTGCTGTAATCTCAAGAGAAGATAAGCATGACATCTGGTTCACACCTGTGGTTTTAGGGATAAGAGCATAGCTGCTTTATGTATTATTCAGGACACTCTGTTGAAGTTGCAAGGAATTTGACTCTTTGAGGCCCTTTGTCCCTAAAAAAAAAAAAGCAAACATGAAATACAGGCGTCTTCTCTCAGTAGGCATTGAATAGACTTTTTATTCCAACCTATGCCTGCTGCCAGAAGGGAAATTAGTTATGCAGGTTAATTATCAGATTTATGATAAAGACTTCGCCTGTGCAACTCCCATATTTCAAAAATTCCACCAAGGCCCTTTGGGCTCTTGCGGAACAGTGGCAGGAGAGGTAAATGTACCAGTGGCACATAGGAGAGTGTGGTTTTGCATCATAGGTGATACCTCCTTGCCTGCCGTAGCCCCAGCCATGACCGCAGGCAGCGTGGGTCATGCTCTTTGTATCTGACAGTGAGAGTTTGCACCATGTTGCAGCTTTTCCAGTCTCCAATGGTGGTAGCAGGGCAAATCAAGTGCCTGGGGCTGGTGGGAGCAGCAGTGGCATGAGCAAGAATTAATATAGTTGGCCATTTCTAGAGCCAGAGAAACCCGAAATTTGGAGAAATGCCAGCAGCTGTCATACTGAAAACCAGAACTGCTATGGTGCCTGTTAGCCAGGTGAATTGTTCAAATGTGAGGTGCTGAGGCAGAAAAGGTGCTTTCAGATGTACACAGATGTGAACCAGGGTGGAAATGTGACTCTCTGGCTTGAGACTTGTTTCTGTTTATTAAATTGCAGAGTAGAGGGAAGGGACGAAGCTGGCACAGAGCCCGGCTGAGCAGAGACACAACTGTGCATGCCTCCCACGAGGAGCAAACACCGAAAACTGTGAAGAACCAAAGCCTGTATAGTTGGGACTCAAATGCCAGTCTGGTGATGCTGTTGTGTTCATCAGGACTCCAAAGAAATTGAACACACTTCTTTTCAACATCAGCGGGCCCTTAAAAATTGGAAGTGTTAAAGCTGAGAGGTTGTTTTAGTCACTTTAGATAAGGTGATGCCACAAGCGAGCGGCAGAGTCAGATGCACCAGGGGAGTCTCAACACGGCATCTGCAGACAGGTACCAGCACAGGAGCGGCTGAGGGTTAGATTTGTGTTTCTGTTTCACAGGCATGGAAGAGTAACTTTGACATTTCGCTAAGGACTATTACAGAGTGTATTTGCAAATGGGTTTGCAGATGTGACAGTGGACAAGGTTCTAACTTGTAACAGACTACAGTTTCTAGCACCTGAACCTTCCCATAAACTCTGCTGCTTACTTGAATATTTTGCTTCCCGCTGTGCTGAAGTCTGGTTCTTTTTAATTTGCTCGTGTTAATACAGAATCATGTCCTTAAGCTGGTGTCATTAAGGCAGTGTGTTCAGCTACTCCGTGTGTGTGTCTGCACACAAAGTTGAGAAGACAAGAAGTTTACAAATTTGTCAACACTGCACTTTAGATGTGTGTAGACTTCACTTCCTACTCTGGTAAAACAGTGGGAGAATAGGGTAAAGAAAGCTAGAAAATTAGAGGCAGAATACAGAGATATCATGTGCAAGGTTTTCCAAGAGACTGGGGAATTGGTGAAGGATTTCAATCTGAGGTATTTTCAAGAGATCCTGCGTTTTAGAAAGGGTATTGTGTATTTGCTCCTTGCATGTTAAGCCTCTGAGAAACTCGAAGTAAAGCACCCACATGGAGCAGTTGCATTGGAAAAATCTCTCTTGTGTTCAAATGGGAAGTTCGGTGCAGAACTGATGCTGTCCCCGCAGTGCAGGGCTGTGCCACATCCCTCCAGCAAGTAGCTACTGAGACCTCTGATGCTGAGCACCAGTTTGTTTTACCTTTGGGACTATGTTGGTGCCTTAAATCACAGAATCATAGAATAGTTAGGGTTGAAATGGACCTTAAGATCATCAAGTTCCAACCCCCCTGCCATGGGCAGGGGTGCCTCAACCTAGGCCATGTTGCTCAAGACTCTGTCCAACCTGGCCTAAATAGATGTGGTGTTAGATATTCTGCAAAATATGGGAAAGCCTGCATTAGTTTTGCCCTCTATAATTGTTACCGTAAAAGTCAGTCAGAGAAACCCTCCAAGTACGCTCTTCTCATGGGCTTGTTCTGCTGTAATTGCCCCTATACTTCACAGTGTATAAATAAAAGCGGCTCTGCAAGTGTACAGCCCAGAGGATTTTACATCCCCTCAGAGATAAGAATGGCCTTTCGCCCAGCAAAATGCGTCTGAAAACATGCCCCATCTGCTGCATGACTTTGAATCCAGAGATGCAGCAAAACTATAAATATGTCAAAGTTTGTTCTGAGGCATTTTGAAGATCATTAAGCCTCATGGAAGAGCTCGCCTTGCCTATTTATATATAAAAAAAGGAAAGAAAACACACAAAAAACCCCCAAATAAACCACACGGGATGTTCTGAATTCCACAGTACAAAAAGAATAATTTGTGCTAAGATATGAGTTCTCAAAGGAATGAATACTTGTGGCAATGCATCTTTAAAGTGAATGGTATATGAAATTGTATTAATCACCCATGCTAGGAAAAGTGTGCTTTTGTAAGGGTTTATATTTAAAGAGCAGCTCCTTTGTTTTCCCTGAAGAGTGCTAGAGTGTTTTTGCTAGGAAATCCCAGCAGTTCTCTCGATTCTGGCAGCACTGCTTGATGTTTAAGAAAGTAAATGGATCCTTGAAAGACTGATGAAGTATGGACACTTGGGTAGTTTGAAGTTTAAAACTCTTTCTTCAGTTGTTTAGTTCTCCTTGTAGAAAGACCATGGGAAACAGATGAAGATGACATCTGGAACAGTTGCTTTTGGGTTAAGTTCAGAGCTATTTTGTTCATACAGTCAGTCCATTCGGCTTGGTTTTAGTTGCTGTGGCATCTGGTGCTTAGCCACTTCCTAAATTGCCCGTTTGAGTTTTCCACCCCCACCAGCAGCTAAGTATTGCTTCTAGTTTTTCTGTTTGGACAGTTTTAAGAAGAACGTTTGTCTCTCACTGGGACGGGAGTCTCAGCACTGTGTGTGCTCACATCCATGTGCTTGCTCTCTTGTTTGGAATGTGCCATGATTAGACAAAGCCACTGTGGGTGATGCTCTGAACTACTCAATAACTAAACCAAAAAGTTTCTGACAGAGTCAGAGTTAAGTAGAGGAGGGAAGAGCCCCAGTTGACTCCAGGAGCCTGGGAAGATGCCCTTGGGTATGTGGATACAGAGCCTTGCAGTAAGTATCTGCACTGAGCTCCTGCAACATCAGCGCCATGTCAGATGTGAGCTGTTTAGAAGTTGATACCAGTATTAAGAGGCAATGTACTGTTACCATGAGGTATTTGTGACTGTTACTGCAATATCAAGCAAATAAACAGCATAATAAAAAATAAAAAGCTTTTTGTTCTCCAACACCACTCCAAATATAGTTTATTTCATGTGCTTTTCAATTCTGTGCCATTCTTCCCATTCATTTCCAATCTTTTGTGTTTTTCTTCATAAAACATCCAGCTAAAGGAGGAATTGGCAATGACTATAGTTTACACATGAGGAAACAAACCCAGAAATGGGCAGTTATTTATGTGAGATAGCAGAAACTCTCTCATAGGCCTTTGCAATCAAGTTGCCAAAAGACCTGATTTGTAAGAAATACTCCTGCTCCCACCCAAAACACAGAATACTGAGCTATTTGTTTCTCATTTGGTTTTATGAGCTGTTTATTCTTTTTGGGGGGAAGGAGCTTTGCATTTTCCAGATTTTTCTCACAGGCACGCAGGCAGCAGCCACAGGGGTTTTTAAATTGCGGTGAAGGTCCTCCTGGAATCACTTCATTCCAAATCCTTGGACTTTAAGTGAAATACCGCATGTCAGGAACCCTCTGATGGAGAGATACAAATGAGCAATACTATGTGGTGTTGTCTTTTATCCTCTTTTCTTATCTTTTCCTCCTCCTCTTCTTGGATCTCTTCCATCCCTCGGACATGTGGTTCGCATCCTCTTTACAAACTGACTGAGCACCCTGTTGTACACTTACCACCCACGTTTCCAGAAAAAGAACCTCTTAAATTTGTGAGCCTAACAAGATGCTCTGATGTATCTGGATATACAGGTATAATTACCACAGGATGAAGATATTTAAACATGTTTAGAAGATGAGAAAAGGAGGAAAGGTTCAAAAAAGCCTCCTGCTTGTTATGCTTCAGTGCTTGTTTATATCTTGGTATTAAGTTGTTAGCATTATAATTTCCTGTGTTTGGAAGGAGGTCAGATATGAAACAACACTTGTAACAGAAAGAGGATCAGAAATGAGAAGCACTGCATGGGAGGTAATAACCACAGCCTCTGTAATTCAGGGGTCTTGTGTGCTGTGAAAGAGAAGACTTACTGCTGATTTTTTGTTGGTTTTGAATGATTTATGACATTTTACTTGTGGCGAAGTGTTGCAATCTATGTTGTCATGGAAATTCTATTGAATTTATAGTTCCATTTATCCAAAATGATTTTCCAGACTTCATTTCATGGTGAATCATATGGCTGTTACTCAGAGTACAAAGCAATTGCAAAAAAGTTTCATGTTATGGAAAGCATAAACACTGAAACTGTTATTTTCGTATTATGGAAATACAAATGAGTGCAACATACAGCTTTTTAGCATCAAATATGCTTTCACTGTGTAATGACTTGGTGGATGTGCATGAGATGGATTTTCTTGTTTGGGATGGGGGCAGGCCTCAGGGGTATTTATTTCTGGCAGTAGAAATCAGGGAAGTTTCTGCCTTGCCAGGGTACATCTCTTAGCATTCAGGGCTTTACACTCAAGACACTAAGTGATATGGCCGTGATCCAGCAATGAAGCCCAGGGCAATCCTACAAGCATCGTGTTGCCTCACTGTTCCTACTGGGCTGTTACTGGACCACTTGCAGGTTTAAGCACTGTTCAGAATTAGGGGCAGAACATGCAACAACTACTAACTGTAATGTTGAAAATGATTATGAAATAGCTTAATCTTGACTTCTAACATAGATACAAGTACAGCGTTCTTTGTGGGCAACAAAGCAACAATTAATGCTTATTATTAAAAAAGATTAAAGGGAAATTTACTATACTTCTAAAGCATGGGCATGTCTAAATTGAGTTAAGTTCTCTTGTTTCACTTATGTGATCTTTGCTCTTCCTGTTGCATCAATTCCTTTCATTATTTTTCAGCCCAGCATTGTGTTCATTATCAAGTTGCAATTACGATAGGGCAAAGACCCTGTCTGGCTCTTTGTTTTGCAGTTTACCCAGCACACTTCAAGGCACTGTAAAATACTAAGTTATGACATTCAAAATACATCTCTGTACCTGCCTAACTATAGTTAAAAAATTCACTGATGAATAATAGACTAGGCAGGAAAAACATGCCATTATCTACTCCTGTTCGACTTTATCTTTTTAAAAAAATGCAGTGTACTCTCTGTTATTACATCAAGCTATGGTAGGAGAACTGGAAAACATCACGATTTGCTCTTCCCCCCACCTTTTCTAAGCAGGTTCTGAATATGTTATAAATGATAAGTTTCATGGGGTTTTTTTTTAAGGAGAGTATAATAGAAGTCAAACACCAGACTCTGTTGCCCCAGTGTACATCTCACACTCCAGTAAACACACAGACTGCAGGACAGTGATTTTGAATTTTCATTGCTGCAGTGAAGATTACATTATGTCTGTAGAAAATTTTTATTCGAGCCAAATGGATCACATCCTCCAACTGGCTAGAAATCTCTGCATGTAGTTAAAGCAGAAGTGAGCTACATGCGAGCTTTCAATTAAGAAAAACCATGTATGATTCATAATCTTAGCACAGGATTTGTTTTTGCGTGGCAGGTTTTACATCCAGTTGTAAAAGTGGTTGGGTGTAATTTATTCTTACAATATGAGCAGCAAAGGTACTAATTAAAAATTAGTATATTCAGTGATCATCGTTGAAGGCAAACACTGCACATTTCTGTTCGGCCACTCTGCAAAGATTTGCAGTCTACCTGCAATGCCTGTGTGCTTTGCTCTCAGTCTCTAAAGCAGTACATAATAAGCCACATAGCTGTTGCCTCTGCATCTTGCCTCCTGATTCATCAAAAAATTGGCTGGCCTATAAAACCTTTTTTTTTTCCTTCCTTTAGCCTTAAATTGCATGGTAGCCCTTGGGTTGCTGGAAGGAATTGAGCGGAAAGCTAATTCCGATGATCTTTTCCCTTCTACCAGCATTCGTGATACTATTGAATATTCTGTACTCCACATCTGTGGCAGTACAATGAGCCTTTGTTCATTTTTTAATCTAAAGAGAAATCTGCTGTAGGAGGTTGCACAGGGTGATAGCAGCCCAATTTAAAAGTCTCAATTATTTATTTTTAAAATACTTGGCATCTGTCAATGGAAAATGTTCTTGCTTGGTTTCCAGTCTCTCAGAATTGCTTTGAACTCGCTTGCATCTTCTGGGATCTATCAAATGCTCATTGTGGCTTTTCTCTTATAAGTGCTGAATGAGTTTAGCCACGATGGTCTGCATTGGATATAAACTTTCTGTCTTTGTAATGTGGTAATAAGAGCAGAAGTTGTCATGCACAGGAATGGTGATTTCTGTCTGGATGTCTGTCTTGCCAAGCAGAGGAGGAGCATTTGAGCGGAGAGCCAAAGCCTTTTATTGGTGGATGGGTGGCAGGGAGAAATCATTCATTTGGAGCAGGCTCTGTTTTGCAAACCAGTGACATTCCATAAGGAGGGTTTAGTCATTCAGAGGCAATTGTACTTAGTAAAATCAGAACCAAAATAATTATACTTAATAAAATCAGAACTCTAGTGAGCAGTATTTCTGAGTAATACACATGCACATTTTGAACAGCCTGTCCTTACAAGCTCAGCATGGTAGCAGCCCGGTTTTGAGTCAAAATCTCTGAAGCACAGAGCAGGGCCTGATGTTTGCCAGGTCTGGGGAGCACCAGGTTCCTCTAGAGTTTGGAACAGTGTGTTTGAATAAAGGTGTTTCTGCAGAGAGTGGATTGACACCAAGGAGAAGGGAATTGCCTGCCCTGGGGCATGGTAGAGGGGTGGTATAGCTGGTAGGAGCATGGAAGCAAAGATGCTCCTGACTGGGGAATTAGGTGCTGGATGTATGTGGTGTATTCATTTGTTTAAGTGTTGTCAGGTGGAAAAAGGCCTGGAGTGCTTGGAAGCTGTAGTGGTTGGGCACTGGATCTTCCTGGGCAGAAGAGACTAGAAAACATGACATGGTTTTATAGGGTGACTGGCAGTTGTCTCCAGGGTTATGGTGAAGGTTTTCTCTCTAATCTTCTGTTTTAAGGCACTTGTAACATTCTAAAGATTTTGCCCTTTAATAAGATTTTGTTTCCAGGCTTAATCAGTACTGTGCAGCAAATCTCTGTCATTTGAATAAAAACAAATTTACTCTTTCAGAGTGTGAAGTGTCAAAGCATAAAGTTTTTCCATTAAGAGCAGACTCTTGCCCTCTCCCTGCCTTGGTAAAGCACTGTAGCTACACTAATTGTTGGTAGCATTTTAGGGTAGAGAGAGTCTTTCTGCAAGAAAAGTGCCTTTCGGTCACTGGGACAGTTTGTTTCAGTTTAGCCATATCAAAGTCCTGAAAATTTCAAGTTGCTTGGAACACTACATGTCTTTTATAATAGATCTTTACAAGGTGCATGCAAGCATAGTGCTGTGTTACATGTCTGAGATTAAGGAAGGTCCATGTAAGCCCTTCCCAGCCTTGTTAATTGTAACAGGGCTAAATGGGAAAGTCTTACAAATCTAGTATATTGTGCCATGGAGAACAGGGCTCTTATGGCCTCTGGGACCTGTGCCACCAGGAAGGCTGTTTGGAGCACAGTCAGCAGGGATGTGTGGAACCAAGCATTCTTACTGCAGACAGCATCACACTTACAGAAAATACAAAGTGTATTTCAGGCTTTCACACTGCTAAAGGGTTCAGGTCCTTTAAAAATATATTTTTTCCTTGAGTTTTGGAAAATAGAAGCTATTGAGAAATCACATGGTTTGTAATGCTGAAACCACAGTTCAGGTTGGGTGAGGAAGCTTGGATGATGCTCTGTTCTGCATTTCCTAAATAGCATATTATAATAAGACCCAAATTTGCCTTTGCTTAAATGCCCCTTTGCATTCTGTACTACTGCTTTGTATGTACTGGGCAGAGATAGTAGAAGCCATTTATATGCATAATGCACCCTGTATATACTAATTACATAATAAGGAGTAATAATGAAAATTTTCTAGCATGTTTAGGCCACTTAAGTATGCAGTGAAATGAATTTTATAGTTAACTATCTTATTCCCAATTTGTACATAAAGAACATTATGCCATCCATGGAAAATATTAAATTAAATACCTGGTGATAAATGCATTCAATATTATGTATATTATCTGTAAAAGAACAAAAATACATCAGATACCTTTACATTGTATTGTGAAATGGGGAAAACAGATTAGACTGTATTATGCAAGAGAGCAATATGTGATCACATAATTAGAAAATTGTCATAATAGTAATGCTCAGCGGTGTCCAGGTGTGCTTTTATGAGCAGCTTTGAGGATGTAACTTTACCATCTTCTTAACTCTGTTTTTGCAGTGTATGTGTGTGTAAATGATATAATAGCAAGTCCTGAGAGATTCTACTCCTAAAGCATCCCTTCTAGCTGTATGAACACATAAGGAAGCTACTAGATGACAGATGATGATAATTTTTCATACAAGACAGTTCCCCTTGACTTGATGGATGCACAGGGAGGAACCACGCGCTCTGGAAAAACACTAGGGAGCCATGGTACGATGTTATCAATGTGTATGGTAATCAAGGGAGAGTGTGGTTCTTGATTAGTCTGCGGAATTGCACTGCTGAGACGAGGGATGTGAATTAAGCACTTTTTTTACCAAAGCCCTTTGCACTGCTATCCAAAAGTGTATTGTAAAAATTAATTCCTTTAAAATGCAGTGAGCAAAAGTGATCCAAAATGATTTTGGCATATGCTGAACTCAGTAATACTTTTCTTCATAAACTCCTACGGGGACTATGTAGTGAAGTGTTTTATAGAAGGTACATCTAATTTTAGACTGTATTTTAAAGGGAGTAAAATGTAATTTGTGAGTGTTTTGTGAGGTTTTGTCTGTGCTGGCAAAATTGAAGTTTAAGCAATTCTACCTGAAACAAACTGTTTCTGATTTCTGCATCAATGAATGGCTCTACCTTGGTCTACATTTGTTCAAAGCACAAGCTCTCAGAACCTGGAGACACCACTAGCCTTGTGAGATATTGCCAGCAAATCTGTGTGCGCTGTTAATACACTGGGAATAGGGAGGCCAAAATAGGGGAAGAAAATTGCTTTCAAATTTTATGAAGCTCGAGTGAGTGCCAGACAATTTTTTCTTGGGTTGTTTTTTTCTGTGTGTGAGCCATTTGGTCTGTGCTCTTGTTTTATCCTTCTGCTGGAAAAAAAAAGTACCTCTGCCTCTGAAGAGGCTGATCTTCATCTTGGCTTTTTCTCTGTATGGTGGTGTTTTATTAGATGTATGATACTGGCAAAGTGCCTATAGGTTACAGCCAATATATACAGTCAGAAACCTGGAAATCAGTAAATATGAGTAGGAACTTATCTAAGCAAGATGAAAGGGCATCGTCTTATCTGGCAATGTACAAAATTTCGGAATATGGGAAGAACACTTGCCTTTGTGAATATGGGAGGATCTGTCATGCAGCACAGTCTTGGAAAAAGCTGAACAGCCCCAGAAAAGTTGGTGCCAGCAGAGCATTTGTTTGCAGACAGACTTGCAGGAGGGAGTGGTGGTCTGACCAACAGTGTTGAGAGGCATGGACAGTCTCAGCTAGGCCTGCCATCTCCATTTAACTATGTACTGTGTGGCTGTTTGTTACCACCTAGACATGCTGTGGAAAGCCTGAATAGGTCAGGTTGATGGGCAGCAGAGAAGCAGGAGTCAATGGGCAGGTTCAGGCAATGATGGGTCCATTCCTGTCTTATAACCAGGAAGAGATTTTTTTTTAGCTGGAGTCAGTGTGCATGAGTATGTACATGTTGGCCAACCATCATGCAGTAGTGTTGCCCCAGTGGGCACACCAGTAGTGGTTTGGATTGTGAAATCCATCCAGGAGGTTCCCTGAATGATCCCCAGAGCGACCGCTGCAAGTCCAGATCTTGCACTTCAGCTGTTACCATGAGGCACGTCTTTAATCTGTATAGAGCACTCATGCAGCAAATGTTACCAGTACTGAGTTTATTCTATGAAAGTGTGCACACCTGCATGGTGTAATGCTGAGAAGGGAGCTTTGCATGTTTTGGATGCAGACCAGATCTACTGGAGCAAACTGTGGTTGATACAGATGGACTAACATGAGGGGCTTCTTTGGGAATGGAAGGGTTGAACAACTGCTGTAGGATGGCTGGCAGAAGTGGCTGGCTAATGCAGTAAATGGAGCAAGAACCACTGAGGACATTCAGAGCAGTAGTGCCCGTGGGCCTCTCAGAGTTGCCCTTATTCATGGATGCATATATAGTGAAGTGGAACTGTTCAACAGCAATGTGTATGAAGGAAGCTATTTCTTGGTCCTCCTGTATTTATGGCATTTGCTGTTCTGCGGTAATCATTGTTCTCACCTGGCGTCACTTTGGGTTTGCCTAAGTATTAATATTCATTATTCATCCTAAAATGACATCAAAACATCTGGGTTTGTCTCATACTTTTTGCTAATGCTTTGGAAATAAAAGTCATGAAATTTAACTGTAGGCAGGCAGAAGTCTTGACCCTGACTGATAGTCCTGAATATCAGAGGCTCATAAAAATGCATTGCTACAGAGACAGACTTTTATCTTACAAATTGCTTTAGAACTAAAGGAATAACTCTAAACGTTGAAATCGTTCTGCAAAATTCTCTATGGTTTTTGAGATAAATATGTTTAGCACATTTAACAGAGCAGGAGATGAGCCTGCAATGAGCAAAGAAATGAAGAGATCCTGTCAGAAAGCACCAAATTTACCATCTAAACAGACTGACCATTCTGTTCATCCTTGGCTTTGGTATTAAAATGCGTTGCATTGACTCTGTTCCTTGGTTACTGTCCCAGTAGGGCAGTCATGCTATTAATCAAGATGCTAGTTAAACAATATTGTTCAGCAGAATTCCTTTATCTCAGGTTCATAAGACTGGGTTTACGTGCGACGTGGATGCATTACCTCGTTTGAAAGCTTCATGAATCAACACTAATGTGATTTTGTTGTTGTTTTTAATTCTTACAGATGCAGATTTACTTCTACAATCCTGATGACTTTGACAGTTTTGGAACAGCAGTTCTGGAAAACAGGGTAGTAGGAGCCATGGCCGTTTTTTTTCAAGTAAGTTTAAACAAGGGCTATATCCATAAACCAAAGCATTCACCGAGTACTATTTAATTCATTGAATTGTTTCAAGCTTAATGGATGCATCTGTTTTCTTGTTCCCACCTGTCTAAGTGAAAGATATTTTATATTGTCTATGTGTGATTTAAAATGTAAATAAGTATATTTAAAAACATAATGAAGAATTTGCATGGATTGTTCTGATTTTATAGCTGCTTTACAGATGCAGATTGGAGAACACATTTATCATGGAACTTCCTTCACTGCTGAAGCACATTGCTGTGGTCCCTGGAATACTAACAACCCAACATGAACCGGGGGTTCTGTTTGGAGAAAAACTTGAAATTCAAACATTGCTGGAGGGAAAATCAATAAGTTTCATCAATCTTATCTGCAGCAGCTTCTTCTAAATTGTCATAGTAACAAGTTCTTGAGCAGACCAGGTTTCCGAATGAGTGAATTTATGCATCTGCTTTTTTAAATGCATCCTCAGGAGCGTGACTGCTTTGAGTAGCTCATTTGCTGGTTCAACACGCTCAAGACCTGTAGTGTGGGTTAGAGGCAGGTGCTTGTGAGGGCTGGCAGGTCAAGCCATGTGGCAGTGGTGTTCAGCAGTGGGGGCTTTCATCATGTTGCATCAGAAACTGAGTATTTCCTTCCTGACTCGAGAGTGAATTGAATGGAGGGAGTTGGAGCAGCTCCATACCACCAAGCTGTCTCAGGCAGAGAAATGGCTAATGATTTGGAATATCTCAAGGTGCTGCTTTTTCAAAGGAGAGGAAAGAAGGGAGGGAAGAGCAAGGGAAAATGCTGGTCCTCTGTGAGGTTTCACACTAGTTTTTAGAATCATAGAATAGTTAGGGTTGAAAAGGACCTTAAGATCATCTGATTCCAACCCCCCTGCTATGGGAAGGGACACCTCGCACTAAACCATGTCCCCCAAGGCTCTGTCCAGCCTGGCCTTGAACACCGCCAGGGATGGAGCATTCACAACTTCCCTGGGCAACCCATTCCAGTGCCTCACCACCCTTACAGTAAAGAGCTTCTTCCTTATGTCCAATTTACTGTGAATGATAGTGATCTTCCTGTTATCTTTGTGAAGCCAGATAAAAAGGAATATACAAGTACCCATATGTAAATGCATCCCTTTTTCTTATGATGCTGGAGTGACAAGCCTAACTCTCCTGCTCAAATTAAGTAAGGTTGTCTTTTTCCATGTCACTGATTTTGATCAAATGCTTTGATAAGGAGAAAAGGACAGATCCTTGTGTTGCATGAATTGCTGTATCTCTGCTGACATCAGGCTAGTGGAAGTAGGCATGTTCAATTCATCACTGTTGAATTCTGAGCACTTCCGTGGCATTTCATGTTAGGGTGAAGTTGGTGGAGCTGCGATAATTTACAGTGGCATAGCAAGATGATTCCCCAGACTTCCTAATCTTTGTGTGCTGTGAGGAGCATTGGGCAAATTGAATGTGGCCTTCCAAGGCAGAAGTTTAGAAGCAGAACAACCAAAGGCACTGCTACTTGATTTATACCACAGCAAAGAGCTACATACTATGTGTGAGCGCTGTGTCAGAAGGAGCATGTGCTATGCCATGGTGTACAATGCATGTTGTAGCATCGTCTGCTGTACCATTTCCTGGTCTGTATGTGACATTTATTCCATAAACCCTGTTTTTAGAGGACTTTAAAATTGTAGTAGAAATGTGTTTTGTATTCCCCACCTGTAAAGCCAGGTGCTGCGCTTACTGCAAGTCCCATGATTCCAAGGGAGCCATTAAACTCACTAAAAATAACCTAAAATAGTCTGTAATGCTGTTAAAAATGCCATCTTTGATTTTAAGAGACCGCAGGCTCTTTAAGACCACAATTGAGTGTTGCAGTCCCCTTAGGGAAGCAGAAATGTATACTTTTCATCATTTCTAGCCCTGCAGGCCACAGGACATTAGGCTGTAAAGCCCGGATGATGGTGCAGCTGGGCTCCTCTGCTCCAAGAGCCATGAAATCTGAAGCCATTACTGATAAACAGTCTCTGATCTCTTCCAGAGAGTGGGGGTAAGGTAATTCTATGGCAAAGTGACCCAGGGACAACCTGTTTTGCATCTGGAAGGAAATGGGTTTATTTCTTTGGTATCTTCGTCTTTGGGTTGAAATGATGAATGAGTGGTGTGTTCTTAAACTTGTGAGTGCATCAGGTCTTCCTTCTGGGTAGCTCTGCTCCAAGATGGAAAGCTGCTGAGGAAGATTTGTGAAGCTCAAAGTCTCTGGAACATCATATGCTG
The DNA here is from genome assembly GCA_009867235.2 of Psittacus erithacus. NCBI lineage: Eukaryota > Metazoa > Chordata > Aves > Psittaciformes > Psittacidae > Psittacus > Psittacus erithacus. Next base: position 23,081 of record WYDI02006643.1, read on the forward strand.
AATTCTGGCCTGTGTAAGTAAACTCAGAGGACTTCAGTGTGGCAGCTGCTATTTTGGCCATCATGAGGGTTTTCCAGAGTTTATCCTATTGAGCTTTGTACATAGGGTTGTTAATTGATGGTGATAATCCTTTGCACATCTACACTGCTTGATGAAGGTGATGTTTTAGTTCTCTCAGCTGCGTATCATGTGCTGGAACTTGTGAACCACAACTTGGAAAGGCCTTTACAGTTTCACTCAGAAATACTTGATGTTCCTTTAGTGTTGCTCCCCAGGGCACCATATGGATAAGCTCACCATGGCTGGTAGTTCATGCAATTAATTTAAAAGCTGTCTTTTACAGCTGATCCTTAGTAACTTTGGAATGAAAAGTCCCTAAGATGTCCATGGCTGCATGTTGATTGTCAGTTTTGACTGTTTGAGTATTGATTTTATAGTTTGCTGTTTTCCAGAGCTGTAGTTCCATCTCTTAACTCATTTATCTAGAACACAGCTTTAAATAAAATTACCAATAGAGGTTATATTGTTTTTTACAAAGGCATTAGAAAACTGAATTGTGCATGCTGTTCTATGTAAATATTTTAACACAGAAATTATCGGATAGGTTTGCCATTAAGTCAAGACTTGGATTTTTGCTAATGCGTTAATGCTGTGTTGGAGTGAGCATGTACTGAACTGACTGAGTCTATAGTCTGGCAGCTGTTTTTTGTTTGACTGATGTTCACAAATGTGCCTTTGAAAATCAGGTTCTCCAGTGCATGAACATTATACTGAACTGTATAATTACTGGTGAAACATTAAATAATTAAGAACCCTCTTTCCTCCTTTTTAAATAATTTAACTTGGACTCTATAAGAATTTTCCTTATTGAATTCACTGTTTCAGGGGCAATTTCCAGGTGAAGTACATTGGTTCTAAACCTAGATAATTGAAGTACTTGGTACCTTTTTGTAATTGCTAATTAAATCACTGCTTTTCTCATTGCCTTCATTGTAAACTCCGTTGATAAATTCTATTTCTGTTTGCATGCAGCAGGTCAGTTTACCTGACAAAAATTAATAGTTAAAATCAGGAAACAATTCTTGCATATACAAACTACTGTAATTGTTCATCTCTCTTTCATTGTGGATAGACACTCAGAGGATCTCACATTAAATAGCACTGTGGGGACTTTATAGCAGATATTCCCAATTTGCAAATGAAATGAGCTGGCCTGAAATCTCTTAACTGGGCCTTGAAAGGTATTTCTTGCATTGGAGTACGTGTCGTACAGTGAACAGGTATGTTCAGGAAAAGGGTCATCTTACTGCTTGGTCCCCATTATGACCCTGGCATCACTTCAAGCATCAGTCTTCCAATATATAAAGGGGATGACAAGAAATCTGGAGAGGGGCTTTGGACAAGGGCAGATAGTGATAGGAAAAGGGGGAATAGCTTTGAGCTGAAAGAGGGGAGATTCAGATTAGATATTAGGAAGCAACTCTTCCCTGTGAGGGTGCTGAGGCACAGGGTGCCCAGAGAAGCTGTGGCTGTCCCATCCCTGGCAGGGTTCAAGGCCAAGTTGGACAAGGCTTGGAGCAACCTGCTCTAGTGGAAGGTCTCCCTGCCTGTGGCAGGAGTTGGAACAGGATGAGCTTTAAGGTCCCTTCCAACCCAAGCCAGTCAGTCTGTGATTGTGCTGGGGACTATTGTGCCTACAGGCAGATGCAGCAAATAACAAAGTGGCAGATGATTTAGCCCTGCTGAAAATTCCTGCAGGCTTTTGTTCTGTAGCTGTGCATCTGGGGCAGAATGAAGTGCCTCACTGTGCAAAAGCCAAACAGCAAACAAACAAAACCCTGCACCATGCCATGGCGTTTCCTTCAAGAACCTCTCTCATCCTTACTGAGCCTCAGTGACTGTTACGCAGGAGCAAAGTGATTCAGGAACCTCTGATCTTTTAGTTCAAACTATTGTAAAAGCTGTTCAGCTGGAACAAGCTGAAAAGGGGAGAAGGGAACTCTGGCCTGCTGGTGGTGCATATGATGATTGTTAAAGCCCATTGGGGGTGGGGAAATCAGTGGGAAAAAAGGTCTTTTTTCTGAAAGTGGGAACATCTGTGGGAAAAAGTCAGTATGTTTCAAGAGGGAGAAGGGATCAGAGTATTAAACAGCAGTGGGAATCAAAAAGATCTTGCTTCTTTGTTGGCAAGGAAAACTCATTTGTTGTTTTCGCAAAAATCCAGACCTTTTGGAGACTAATGAGGATATGCCAGTGATTTCTCCTTGCCTGCTGACAAGTTTCTCAGGAGAAAACAGTATGACCATTCCTGTCCGTTACGGGGGTTAGTTGGTGTTTCTCAAGGTGTAACTAGTGCTGGTGGAAGGTGTTTAACTTCATATATCCAACAGTATCCTCTGGTCTGCAGTAAAGGCTTCTGGGATTGCAAAAGCAGTAACACTGGAGTGATGGGACTTGTCTGCAAGGCTTCACTGTGTTGTGGACCTTTCAAAGTTGCCTGTGGCTGCTCATTGAGACCCAGCAAACTGCTGAAACATGTGGCAGGTCCCAGTCCAATGTGGCACTTCACTCTCAATTTAAATGATCCTAACTTGAATAGTTGGTGCACATGCTTAATTTCAGCCCTCATAACATTCAGCTTGTACTTAATGATTTTCTGGCTCCAGGCCTCGTAAGGCTGAGCCAGTTTTGGAGTAAACCGGGAGTGGAAGGAAAGGCACAGATCTCACACTGGTTCCTGAGTCATCCGTTCGTATACATACATGTAATACATATTTGCAAGTCACATTCAAAATGAGTATTTACTTGGATTAAATGCATTCAGGCATATTGCACGACTCTGTTTTAACCATCTAACAATATAATTCATTGCACACTTCAATACTTACTTTATTAAAGCCAAACTTAAATGTGTTCAAAACAAACATATTGCTTTTGCATTTGAAATATTCATCTTTGGGGCCTGCAGTAGATTCATTACGGCAGAGAATATTTCATTGCTTGATTACTGCTGCGAAAGGATACAATACTGATTCCCTAAGTACTCATCAAATATTCGATAGCTCAGAAATTCAGGAGGAGGTGACGGAATTCTTGTTCCTACAGGGAGGGCATATAAATCTATTTTATTATTTGCAAAGAAAACCATCAGTGATTAGTTACTGCATCACAGGTACTCAGACAAATCATCTCTAAAGAAGTTAAAGTAAAAATGAATTTTAAAATAACTTTAAGCAATGCTTTCATCATAAAAATTATCTTCATAATGATGAGTGATGTTGGTATCTCCATCACTCAAGAGCTTCAGGAGTGCAGGGCTAGGTTTTTACAAGTAATTAGGTACTTGGCAGCAAATATGCAACTAACAGTAATTTCAAAGGTACATGGAATAAAAAGCAAGGGACTCAGGTCTTTTACTAGAATGCCATTCTTAATGTAATTTTCCAATACTAATTTTTTTTAAGGGTGTTGAAAAAAATACTTTTAACTTTTAGATCTATGCATTGTTATATGTGTGTAAATGTCTTTATATTTACTACTAACTCGTATATGCAGTGACTTGTTCTTCATTAAAACAATAATTGTGGCCTTGCTTTTTTGTATGATTGGTTTGCTTCATGAAGGTGATCAATAATTCAATTTTCACAGTGACCTAAATGAGCTAAACAGAATCAATTGGTGGAACACCATCAAAGCCATTGAATATTTGGTACTAATATGCTTTTTTTCGTGTATATTTTTCAAATAACAGAATTCAGCTTTTCACTTCCCTAGAAGCCTTTTTCTTCCCTCTTCTTTCCTTTCATTAAATGTTTCGTGTGTTTGCCATCATAACCAGTGAATACGTACTTTAAATACAGTAGCTGTTGTGAAAACAGTATCTGGTAGGAGACCCAGTTCCCATAGCCTTACCTCAGTTCCTGGCAATTCCCAAATTCCACCTCTCCCTTAATATAATGCTTTTTGATTTGAAAATGAGAATGGAGAGGGAGATGTGCGCTTTTCCTGAAACATCATATCCATCTACATGAAGCATAATCAGCACTTCAGTGTTTAGGCAGTATCTTAAAGGTGATTTGCAGTAGTTCAAATAACATGTAGCATCATTAACATGCAGGGCATCATCCAGAGTCATTGAGAGGTTTTTCATTTATTTTAATAGAGTTCAGATTCATGTAAAGACCTTAAAATTAAATTACAGTATTAATTCTTTTAATGGTTACATTAGAACCCATGGTGTTTTATTAATAGTAGCTTATGAATAGTGAAACTATTATTATTGATTAGCAGTATTATTTAGGAATTAGTATAGGTATTTTTCTTTATCTTGATAACATGAAAATGTGTGCAGGCTAAAGCTTATTCAGTGCCTTTGGAAAGCATAATTTATATTTGTCAAAGTATTTGTATGTGTGCGTGGCTCTGTATAACGGAATACAAGCAAAACAATTTGGAATGTGTTCTTATTCATTGAGTCCACTTTCCCTGCATTCTGAAATTGTAGCAGCTGTTTAAAACCATTAGTTGTTACTAATAAAAGCAGTACTAGGGCCCTTACATACCTGGAAAATACCATAGGGATACAAAGTACCCTGACATACGAAGATGAGTAAGTAGGTGTAGGAAGATACGGTCAGTACAGCACTGAGAGTACGCCTTTCTGAGAAACACCTTGTACAACACATGTAATGACGTGTCATAATACAAAGCATCTCTGGAGCAGAAATGATTCTCCTAATTTTCCAGAAAATAAATGGGGATAAAACTATCACAAGACAAAAGTGATTTGGCATCATGCAGGATTTAAATAGATAATTATGAGAGCTTCTTAAAGTCTGTTAGGTTAGAGTTCAGTATGTGAATGGCACTAAGCAGCCTTCAGAGATGGTTGCTTTAGCCAGAACATGAAAGGTTGTGTGCCTAACAGTAAGTATTCATGCTGAGCAAATAACTTGCATTGGAAACCCTTTTGATTGAAAGCTGGGTTTGAGCAGAAGACAGAAATTCATGGGACGTGTCTATTTCTGAAAAATATATTCTACCTTTACATTAAAGAAAACAAAAATAATTTTTTAAACTAAGCCCAAAATTCAGTTTTTTATTTCAAATTCTGTTGAAAGTTTCTTTGGGAAATATGAATATTTTTGAATATTTTATGTAAAAAAAGAAAGAAAGGGGAGAACAGATGGGGAATAGCTCTGTGAGTAAAAGAATATATATATCTATATATCTCTCTATATATATATCTCCAGTTTCAATTTTGGTGCCTATTGAGACTTTAAATTTATTCTGATCCGTACCTTTTGCCCAGATTGGCCATGTTTCAGGTGTTTAATAGTAAAACTGGTGTTTGCAACAGAGATATTTTAAAAGTAAAGGTTCCTTGTAATAGAGTTCTTCATCCTTTAGTACAAAAATGAGTAGGCTGACTCTTGAGAGTACCAAACAAACAATTCCTGGTGAAATCTAGAGTTTGATAGTGAAACTTCAAAAGGTTTTTAGCTGTGAGGGGAGATGCTGAGGTGAGGTGGGTGGAGCTGCATCCCTTTGTTGAGCATCATTGCCTGCAGCAGGTGGGGAAGAGGCAGAGTGGTGGGGTGAGCCCTGGGACATCACTGAACAAAAGCTGCAAGTGCTTTAGAGAGCACAAGGAGGTGGACGGGGTTGGGTCTATAAGCCCAGTGATGTACATCACTCGTGTGATAATCACTTACGAGCTTTGTTAGTGAGCTGAACTGCACTGAAGAAACGCTGGCCCTTTCACTTGTGAGGGTCTTTTTTTACCTGATAATCTTCAGTACTCCACATTTTCTGTCCATGGACAACAGCACTGGTCAACAGCTTTGCTGCTGGGTCAGTGTGCAGAGCCTGGGCTTGTGGTAATCCCTCATTTCAAATCCTATACAAGCTTGAGCAAAGTTTCTCTTGATGTGCAGGGTTTGGGCTTTCTCATTTATGGCTGCACATCTGTCATGGCTCATCCGTGAGAAGGAGCCCACATGGCTAACTCTAGGACTGCTAAGAGCAGAGGTGTTCACACAGCAGCCTGAACATCCTGAGCAAGTGTGCTTGGAGGAATGAGGTACAAATGTGTGAGCGAAAGGGGGGCTGGATTTGGAGGCAGACAGACTGACAGGGCGGCTGAAACAGATTGTTCTTGGAAGCAAACACATCATTCTGCTTCTGCTTGCCTATGTTCTGCCAAGAGGCATTTGCAGTCTCTAGATCATGATGGCTGCAACCTGCTGTGTTGAAACTTTTCTATCCACAGGCTGACTGTGCAGTGTAGAAAGATAATCTGCCTTATGTGCACTTATCTTCTTCAGTGCCCAAGCAATCGTCTTCCTTTTCCCTTCTTCTCTTCAGCTCTGTGAACTCGCTCATGACATTTTCCAATAGCGCAGAGGAGCAGGAAGCCTGGTTTTGTGAGATGACTTCCAAAATGCAATACTTTCAATTAAAGCCTTTTTGTTAGGTTGAGTTTTAAAGGATGTGGGCTGTACAGAAAGTGGTGTCGTGCAGTTCATTTTACAGTGCAGAGCAAAATATCAGAATACAGAGTCTTTGGCTTTTATTTTGGTTTTAACCTCAGATCTGTCTAGAGAAATGAACTTCCAAAGTGCCTGAAAAAACTCCTAATTAAAGGTAAAAATGCACTGTAAATGCTTTCTTAACTGTGAAGCCTGAGATCATAGCTCATGACTTGTGCTGTCACTTCTCTGGTTGGATGCAGTCACAAAGGAGGGTGGCTAACAATGGTGATGGGTTATCGAGTGATTTTTGCTTTGATGATGACAGTCCTGGCTTCAGTTTATTTAATGGAAACCTCACAATTATTGATGCTAGGAAGGAACTGTAAACTTTCTTGCTGTTGAGAGAACTTGGACTCCAAAGTCTGGCAACGCTACAAGTGTAGAAAGCACTCTTTGTATATTTTATGGGGTCTCTCCTCAATATCTTGAGCTATCTGTCATAACCATTAATGAGAGCTGGTTGTGCATGTTGCACCCTAACTCTGTGCTCTTCTAGTTTAATGTTCATTTGAATGTCAGGATCACTGTCTTTCAGTTTACAGCATTGTAAATTGTAAACTGACTTACAGCTTTTTTTGCTTTCCCAGTGCGTCTCAATTGATTAATGTATTACGATTAATCCCAAGTGGGATGCCATTATTAACTTACTTCATTAAATTACATACCAATTTGTTAGCCTTAATTCCCATAATTGTCCCCTTATATTTTAGTGGTTTTATTTGAATAACTTGCCCTTACAACTTGATCAGCAGTCGTGTATTCTTTTGTCTCCCTTCGTTCTTCTCACCCTTGATGTTCAAAAGTGGAATCAGTTTAGGAATATTTATAGTGCTGGGTGTCAGCATCTTAAACACAGTAATTTACTTCTCTGTGATTTAAAAATATCCTGCCTTTAACAAAATAAACACAAAAACCAAACCACCCCCCAAAATCACTTTTATATACATAAAAATCTTTAAATTGTTAGAAAAATGTCTTGTGGAGTTTTCATTGCCAGTCTCCTGAAAATGACACTTTAAATGTCTTATATGTAAAACTTACAGTTGTCAGTGTGTAATCTCGCCCTCTGTGGTTTAGGAAGATTGATACTCAGGAAGTCTGCCGATTACAACCATCAGACTAAAAAACGAATTAGTTCCCTAACTGCAGTAATGCTTTCTGCATTTTCCTCTCTGCAGTGCTTTGTTGTTACATCGCTTTGTCACTTTATCAAACACCACAAAGCAGACCAAGAGCTGGATGCCATAAGAGCTGGGTCAAAATTGAGGGACCCCCACTCCTCACGTGGGCTCCTGTCACTCGCCAGTTGTCTGCTTTAGAGAAGGGACAACTGCCCCTAGTAGAGTCTTTATGTCTTTGAGCATTGAGAAGCCATTGAACATGGCTTGTTTACTTTGCTGCAAGTACCTTTTCTCCTGTCCGTGATAGTAACGATTGGTTCATCCTCTTCTTTCTTTCGTGTTCCAAATCTGGTGCATTTTGACTTGACCTTTTTTGTTAGGAAAAAGAGAGTGAGAGAAGCTGGAAGTAAAGCATCTATTTTTTGCTACTCAAGTCTTCAGAGAGTTTTGCTAGGTGTGGTCTTATTTACAAAGGAGGAGTAAAGCTGTACGTTCATCTCCTTTCCTTTCTCCCAAATGCAGCAGCTGCCTTTGATAAGCCCCTTCCCTGTTGTTGAACATCCAGCCTGGATTCCAGGAAGATGACTTTTTAATGCCTGTCTGCCTACCTTTCTTTAATTCAATTTCTCTTTCTGCAAAAGCCATCCTTTGCAGCCATCCAGGCCTCAAACCTGGAGGGACTTATCAAGTGTATTGCATGTGGTTTGCTTTCATTGTATACACAGGGAGAAATCTAAATCTTAGGAAACTCCTGCTTTCTAGTTCACACATTGCCCAGTTCTGCAGGATTTTGCACAGGATTTGTGCACACCTTAGAAAAATTACACTTGTTTTCATCCTCTGTATCTTCCATGAAATGGTAGAGACTTCATATGTCTCTGGTTACCAGTTAGTGTTATGGCACATTGTAAGTGAGGATGAGCACAGGGTCTATTCATAAATGATTGCCTAGTTTCACTTTGTACCATAAAAGAGAGATTGGTTGTAAAGTCTGAATGTGTAAAATAGATGGGTAAAATTGGGGCTACCTTTGCCTTTCGATCTTCTGGCTCTGATAAAAAAGTTATTCTTATTAAATTTAAGCTGTTCTGCCTGAAGAATTATTACTGTAGTTCCAAGATATAACAGTGCCAAGTTTCTCCTAGTATTGGCAATAATAAACAATTCAAGCTTCAGACAGAATTTCCTGGGTAGCATACCAAATGTTCTAGAAAACCTTCTCGGACAGCAGCTAATACATTTTTAATACAAATAGAGCATAATTCTTTAGTCTCGTTTCAGCTTGATCCCTAAGGTAGGAAAAGTATTCTGACTATGCATAATTGATGTATTTGTTTGAAGTGTTTACCCGCATACCCCATTCACAAAGTCTCCCTTTGTTAATAGGTTGCTGCAAGATGTAAGGATCACTTAGGGCTCATGTTGTGCAAGTAAATGGAATGCGTTACTTTTGTGCAGTCAGTGAGGTGGGTGCAGAGTCATCCTAGTTCTGCATTTGCCTGCACTGCCCACCTCATCCAGCCCTGGCCAAATCACACAACAGGTCCAGCTGAAATCTCAGTATGTTTTTCCCAGATCACATGTGATGGGAAAGCATGGAAGCAATCAAGGGACAGAAGAGGAGTGTTTGGGAGCAGAGGGTGCTGCCTAATCCTACTGGGGATAGCATGGGTTCATGTCAGGCTGGTGTGTCCATGGAAGCACGGCCTCAGTAATTATCAATGATATGTGTGTGGTTTCTTGTCTAATTCCTAAATATTACACATGATGCAGAGCAAGCATGCAGGAAGATATCGCTCAGTAATTTAATTATAATCTGCCCTAAATCACTGTAAACCCAGTGTTACAGGTTACTGACGGAGAGTCGAGTTGTTTCTGGTTTTTCTCATCTGTAGTTTCTGTGCTGCAGGACAATGGGAGAGATGATTATGCAGGGTTTTCCGAACCGGTGATTTTCTTTCCAGAGGTCGAAGAAAGGCAATGGAAGTAGATCAGAGTCTAGTCTGTACCCTTTCTTTATGTATTTGCACAGAGGTAGATATTTGTATGTATGGCTGATGGTTTAACTGATAACGCTGATGGCATATCACCCCCCAAATAATTCTGCAGCCGAGATGGCGGCTTGCCCAGAGCAATCCCTGTATCTGATGTTTTACCTCCTGTGAATCTAAATCAGGAATCTTCAAGTTATTAGGGTGGAGATACAGGTGTGTAAACTTGGGAACCCTTTTACGGCATGATTGTAGTAGCTTTCAGATGTATGTTCTACATCTGAGATTAACTGAGAAGCTCACTAGTCCGACTGAGGTGATGGGTCTGAAATGAGCTAAATGGTCCCAGTTTGAGTGATATTAAACCTCCTTTTGTTTTATGTTCACATGTGCTCGAACCAGGGTTCCCAGAACAAAACCAGCAAAGAATCTGGGATGTGATTTTATGCACATTAAGCTTTACTGGAGATAGATAAGAGCTAAGAATGCCAATTGCCATCTTGTCCTATGCAGAAAATTGAAATATCTGTTAGACAGAGATTGCTTAAATCTGTTCACAGCATCTCTGAACAGTGAGTTTTCAGAGGCTTGCAAGATGGAGCGGGATTTTTCCTATGAGCTTGTGGTGTTTCCTAGCTCCGGGAGCATGGAAAAGCCAAGGAAAAGCTGCCTGGCTGATGCCATCAGAAAAGTATTTAGGTGCTGATTGTAACCATGCCATTTCCATGCATCAAAAATGCATCCTAATGTAGTAATTATCAAGAGTAAATCGACTTTCTGAAAGGAGGTATTGGGTTTGTAACATCTGTACTGTATCAAATGAAGCCTAACTGGAGATTTGGCAAACTGTTCTTTATGACTAAAGTGAAATGATGTACCACATTAGAAAGTAGCTTGGTTATTAGAAAGCTCAGTCTTGCTCGTGATAAAATGGATTTCTTTTTCAGCATAAAATTCATCCTTACTTGCTGCAAGAATATTGCTAAAAGAGATTAACTTCGGCTTTCAGTGTATTTTTTAGTGTGTCTCATTTTAAGGCTGTAAATATATTAGCTGATCTGTAAGCTTCACTTAAGTTACTGCTTTCTGGGGTGTTGAAGAAATAGGATCATGCTTTGCAGGAATCAGGGTGATTGAATTAAGTCACCCCTTTTGATGTTAACTCTCTCTCAGGATCATTCTACCAGGTCAATATTTAAGACAGCTATATGGGTGAGCATTGATTAGAAAGCAAAGCTTCATAACCCAAACTGTTAGGCTAGTGATTATTTCTTATAATTAGTTTATCTGGGGTGGGGTTTGTATGGCATTATGGACATGCCTGTGTGTTAGAAGCAGTCAACATAAAACTATTTTCTTACTCCTTCCTCCCCTGTGCCTACCTTCCTGCCTGGCAAACCTTCTTTATCATATCTAGATCCTATAAAAACATCCAACATAATTTGAAATGCTCTTGTGTGAAACATGATTAGACTACATCAATCACTTCTCAAAGAGTTTTTTTTCCCTGCATTTTGTATTCTCAACTGCTAAAAACACAGGCTTTTATATCCTGCTGCATTTTGTGGAAGACATAAGCAGACAGATAGTTCCTCATCTTGGGTGAACCAGTTTTGTTAAGTACTCTCCCCAAGCGCATACCAGTCAAATTAAGCTTTAGGTTAATGTTCTGGAATGCTCTCCTTTTGCCAACTCATTACCAGTGATATGGCTAAGCAAACTGTTGCCTTCTGCTATTCCAGCTATCTACAGAAATTTATCATCTTTCAGCTAATAAGCTTACTTTCTCTAATCACAAACGGCCCACCCCACCTTATGGCTAGACTTGCCTATTCTCATAAGTTGGGCATGGAATTAAAGGCCAAGAAGTAAAGCTGGCTTTTAAACCCTTCTGTGTAGAACTGTTTGGTGGTCCTTGTGTTGTGGATGGAAACACCCATCATTTTTGACTCTGAATTCTCTCATTACCTAGATCTGCTCTGCGCTACTCCTCAGGTGGATACTGATACCACTCTGTGGACAGATGGTGGTGGGAGAGGGGGGTGATGCCTGGGCTGGTGGCATCACCTTGGTGTGCTTCAGGGCCATATGGGCACTTGGGTTCAGAGAACCTTGGTGTGTGCATGCAGTACAGCTGGCTGCTGCCACACCTGTCTGATAGAGCTGCTGAAAGGCTATATAAATTCATGCTGAGCTATGGAGATTATCTCTGTCAGCTGCTCCTGTGTCAGAAGCAATATTTTTTTAATGCTGCATTTATGTTGCAAGTGCCCAACCTGTACCTGCCTTTTAAGAAGTACCCTCTTTTTTCCTTCATTACTGCTGGCATTTCACCTGAGGCATATAAGTAGTGTCTTACCTCTAAAAATAGAAGGGGTTTTTATGTCTTTCTTATGCCATATGTTTGCTGCCCTTCTTAAATCTGAGTGCAGACAGAGCTACAAATGCTGGTGTGTCCTACCAGTGTGATGGGGTCATTGGCCAGTCTGCAGAGAGCATGGGATGCTGTGTCATCAAGCTTTTGAGCTCTGGGAAACCTCTCATCCTCAGAGCAGCCATCAGTGCAGTGCTCCTCATGTGCATGTTGCAGCTGGGTTGGAATTCAAATAGTGCTGGGTCTCAGGCATTTTGGGGAGAATTGCCTGTGCAACCTGGCAGTGAATATGTCCCTCTGTGCCAGCCCTCTGAGGACTGCCCTGACAGAACATTGGCTTTTTAGCCTGCTCCATACCAGCTCAGGCTTTTGACATGGAAAAACCTGATGCAGGCTGTAGTGTCAGTCACAGGTGGTTGTATGAGGGTGGTGACATCAAAGGACTATTGCAGCCTGTCAGGTTTTGTGATAAGAAACTTTTCAAAGGGAGATAAAAAACTTCACAACAGGTGGGTACCAAAACTGGGGTACTGGCAAAGTATGTGCTAGGAACCTTGGCGGTCCAGCTGACCGGCTACAGCCTTGGTGATAGGATCACAACCAGCTACATGATCTGCGGACAACCAGGATTTAAAGCACTGGGGTGTGAAAAAAAGTGAAAAAGAAGGAAGCAAACACCTCAAATTAATAGGCGGGTTCTCTGGCAAGCGATTTGAGAGTGTGTGAGAGAGGAGAGGAGATGAGAGACTCTTCCTCAGAGCATTCCTGTGTATACCCACCTGCAGGAAGCATCTTCACTGCTCTGGGTCAGACTAGACTTGTTCAAAGAGCACTTTTTGTTCTAACGATGTTTTAAGTTTTGTTTTAAATAGTGTTCAGTTGCATTTTATTTCTTCTCTTGTACCTTCACTGAGATTTTCAGATTCTCTCAGTTTTGAAGTCATATCCCGTGTAGGAGGAGGGCTTCCTGACCAGAGGCAGAGCTTGAAAACCCCCTCCATAGATGGGTCATGCTCCACAGGAGCGCCAAAAAGCTCTGAGAAGCCTGTGGAGCAGAGGCATGAAGGCTAGAGCATCCTGAGGAGTTCTGTGGCTTTAAGACTATCAACTACACGCAGTGATTGAATAGCATTCACTTTGCTACTGCTGAAATGTAGAACATCTTGAAACAAGCATACATGTCATGTTAGTTTTTTGTGTTTCTTTGTATTTCAAGAGGAAGAAACTGCTGCCACAAACTGAGTGTTTCCCAGGCTTTTAATGCACTTGTGTTCTAAGAGCCTTTTTCCTGCACAATAATTTCCCCATTTCCTCTAAGCACAAGCCATGATACTTGTTGAAATGTTTTTGTGAAGAACTGAGTTGTTGGGTCATTCTTACCGAGTGAAAAATAGACAGCTTGACATATGAGCCTCACTCTTGTATGTAGTGTTACACCAGGTGAAATAGGGTGGGTCTGAGCTGTACTTTTGTGGCTGCAGGAACTTGAGTAGGTTAGAAGCAGCTGAGAAGAAAATTGCAGGCCACATCCTGCCATTCGCAATTCAGTGGCTTGAAGGAGATTGAGATGAGGACTGCCTCATCTCATCTGCTTCTTTACTGCTGTGACCACCCTGCCGCTGGTACCCTCCCTGGCTCAAGGATGCAGCTCTTAGAGCATCTGCCCTTCATAGAATCATAGAATAGTTAGGGTTGGAAAGGACCTTAAGATCATCTAGTTCCAACCCCCCTGCCCTGGGCAGGGACACTTCACACTAAAATGCCCACTAGCTATGGCATCCATGGTAGCCTATGTGGTGGCATCGAAGTTTCCCCTGGATGAGCCTACTTGCCACCCTCAGTAGCCAAGGCTACTTCTTTTACCTGTCTTCATGAAGGATGTCCGGTTCAGGTTGGAAGGGCACAGGGACTTCCTTGGTGAGGCAGGAGGCAGTGAGTATAGAGGAGGTGGCAGCATCATGCAAAGGTGCACAGGGGCGTATGCGGTATGGTTTGGGAAGACAGGATGCTGTAACGTTGAAGGAGACAGAAATAGCTCCTTGGGTGGGAAGAGAGAATGAGGAGGATGTGGTGGATGGGTGGTGGAAAAGGGAGGCAGCTCAGATATGAGGGCAGAGGCAGAAGTGAGGAAACTGAGGATTAGCCGGTGCTTTCTGCCTTAGGTACCACGAGCACTGAACTGTGCAAGTTCATAGCATTTTGCAAAGCTGCAGACATCTGCAAGAGCTTAAATGACACTGAAAATTTAGAGATGAGAAGTAAAAATGGAAGAATGTGCTTGAAAGAGAAATACAAAAATGTATCGTAGTTGACAGACTTGTCCTCTTGTGCCAGAAAGCTATTAACGATACACCGCTGGGTTCTTGTACTGCAAAGATGCCTGAGAGTCCTCCCTTCCCATGGCTGCTCCATTAGACATGGGGAATTTGCTGTAACAATAATTCCTGCAGCAGTTTCAGTAGGTCAGTTCACACCTTAAAAGTGAGGTAGAGGGAATGGCAAGAAAACTGCTGGATCTTGATGTTTCAAAGCAGGAGATTAAAACAAAATCTGCCCTAAACCAATTTGTTTTCACTGGATTTGTAATTTAATTGTGAACTGAGGTGTGGTTGTCATTGGGGAAGTGGCTGTGTAACTTAATTGACATTTCTGCATCCTTTGTGTCTGTGACTCATAGACGACGCTTGAGTCATCCGATACCAGCAGGCTGGAGGGAGCTGCTGCTGTTGGGAAGTGAGCTGAGGGCAATGCTGGGAGAGAAAAAACCAAGGACTTTTCATGTAGAATGAAAGAAAGATGCTGGGAAGCTGACAGACTCTTTTTCTTAGTTTTAAAGGGGTGATTGTTGTAACCTGTCTCACCAAAATCCTTTGTGTTGGCTGGAAGAGAGGGAAAAGGCTGGAAATCTCTGCTGCATCCTAGGTGAGCTTAGCTGGGGCAATTAAATTACAACCCCCTGCAAAATGCTGGGGTTCCAGATGCCCATCTGAGGCGTTCCGTTCCACCCTTTGCACTTTGCCCAGCACGTTTTCTTGTTTAGGCACCAAAATTTATTGTTTTATTAAAAAAAAGCAAAAAAAAAAAAGGCTGAAGATACTGTTTCCTCAGTTTCACGTGTCGGCACCAATTCAAGCCAGGAGCAGGAGAAAAGGAAAGCTGACTGCCATTCTTGGTTTCACAGTTTTGAGTTTAGCTTCTCCAGACGTGAGAAGCTGTATATCAAAGAGTGGGTGCTGGAGGATGATCTGGCTGCAATACTCGGTGTAGTTTTTTTCATTGCACCATTTCGTTTTCCTCCCTACGTAGGTCAAAGTGGTTATTTTTACCTAAAAAGTCCCGTAAATTGAGCAGATTGTAGAAACTCTAAAAGAAACCCAATTCCCTTTTTCTGGGTTGGGTTTTTTTTTCTTCCTTAAACTGAAATGGTGAGAACAGTTTATAACTGATGGCAGTTTTTATAAAATAGCCTCCATCCTGATAAAATGTTACCCCCTGGTGTGTCATTTTTCCAGCTGAACTGCTGGTAGGATTGAGAGATCTTGCACACTGCTGTTTAAATAAGTAGACTACATGCTCTATGAAGAAATCATATTATTTCCTCAAAGGAGAACAAGTAGGCTCAGTGCACCAAAATTGCTTTAAATAAACTTACAGCTACTCCAGCCTTTTCTTGCACAGCTGCAGATGGTAAAGTCTATCAATCAAGCTTTCCCAGCTTTGAGAATCTGCCACTGAAGCAGTCTCTCCTCTGTGTTGCAGTCACATTCTCTTGTCTTTTGCAGGGCTTTGTATCTTAGATATTCTCTTGCTACTAATGAGACTGTGCTTTTGGGCTGCAGCTATCTTTCGTTTTGCCTCAGATATATGCGTATTAAGATCTTTCAATAATTTGTTAATTGATTGTGCTGTTCACCTGCAGTGAATTGGCTCCATCATGCTTTTGGAGTGCAAGGATGCTTTGGGGAAATTAATGCCTACCTTATCAATAGAATGAGTCAAAGTCTGGGCAAGTAAGTGGCTTACAAGAAGAAAGGAAAATACATTGCTGGCTGATTCTTACTGTCATGGAGGTTGCAAATCTTAAAGTGAATGGACGTAATGCTGCAGAGGGAGGGCTGCAAAGTCTTCCTCAGCCTGAGGAGCTGATCCGTCAGCTGCCAGCATGTCTACAATACAGGATCAATGTTTCTGTCTGCTAACAAATAAGCTCAGTGTGCACAAACACAGTGTACTCTGAGTTACTGAGCAGTACTTAACTCTGCTGAGTTTCATGCGTATGGTTTCTTTGAGGCGGTCTCTCTAGTGCAAATTCTGTTACACGTTCTGAGGTAGCCCATTCTGTCCCTTTGCTCTTTTTATGGCACTGATATTTCAGCCAACCTTTGGTGTAAGAGTGACTATGCTTGCATTTTCAAGCATCCCTATTGGACATAGTGAATGTGGCAGTTTCTGATCTATAACCAAGCTTGTCCAAGGTTGTCTGTAACTAACCTGGGTCTAGAAGCAGCAGGTACAAAGCAACAGAGAGGGCGAGTTAAGCCTGAGAAGAGCTGTGGTTGCAAGCAGCTGCATTGCACTACACCAAAGTTGAGGGGTAGCCAGAACACCTGACCCCAAAGTCAGCTCAATAGCTTTTAACGCCATTTTGGACTTCAGAAGGAAAAAAAGGGGAAAGGGCAGCTTCCTCTTTGGCGCTGCTAGTTAATATCTCACTGTAGATACCCTCCAAAGTTGTGATGAAGTATGAAGTTAATACATCACTAGCAGGCTTTCAGTCAGAATGATGTATTATTCAAAGTGGAATTAGCTAGAAGGATCAATGTGCACCCATTACTCTATTTAAAATAATAATGGGAAGACTCATTATCTTCTTTTTTTCCTGTCTCTTCAAACAACATAGTGAATGAGACATGTAGGAACACCCCCACCGCCAGCGTAATGCACCTCTGTGACTTCAGTGTATTTTTATTCATAGCAGGATTATTAACACTTGAAGGCCGAAACCAGGATTTAACTTAACAGAATTTGCCTTCAAATCACTGAACCTGAAACCAGTTGCCGTAGGCAAAGGCGAGCTCAGCTCTAATGCACATTGTTAGAAAAATCAAAGGTCATGACTGTATCCTGGTGAAATAGCACGTGTCACAGCATAAGATTCAGAGTCACATCTTGCCCGGGTACCTGTTATTCTCTCTGATCTTACACATGAGCAGCAGCTTGAAGTATTAAGGGGGCTGTTTCCATTTCTTGTTTTCCCTTATAAACATATTCTGCAGGATACTTACTTTGAGCAGTCCATTCATTATACAGCAAATGCTTTCTGTCTCTCAACTTACCCCTGTCAGGCTGCAGGCTCTTGGCCAGACTTGTCCTTCTGCATCAGTTCATAAGAGAGATGTGCAATTATAGCATATATGGGGGAGATGGAAGAAAATATCATCTCTGGAGGAGCAGAATATATCATTCTTGGATCATTTAGTGCTTGTGAAGGTGAAAAACTTGAAGAGCACCAAACCTAGCTTATCACTGTGTTAGGAGCTCTGTAGGCATTTTTTTGCCTTCACAGATAGCTCAGTGTGCTGTGGTATTAGCCAGTGTTCTCCTGAAAAGATACAAATAAATATATTTTGCTGTATTTCAAAGGAAAGCATATGTAAACTCTTCATATCTGTTCATCCACGTTCCAGATCCGGCTGAAATCTTTCACTTCCTTTTGTTCAGAAACTTTAAGAAATATTTATCCACAATCAGCTTTTGCAGTGTGGACTTCAAAAGGGAGAGGAGAGAGAACTGAGACAATGGACTTTGTGTAGAGCTGAATGGTGCACACCACAAAGCCAGGATGTGTATCCTTTCTCAGTGCTGCAGACCGATGCAGGGTTAAAGCATCATCGTTCACAAGGACTAGGAGTAGGAACTACCCAAGCTTTTAGATAGCTTTAAAACAATTTGGCCCCAAATACATGAATTTGAAGAGTTTCACAAGAAATATGCCAAGTACTTTCCCTTTGCTGAGAGAAGTATGGTTTTTTGGACTGTGATTAGCTTGTATTCTTTGAAATCTGTTGCTGTAATGTTAACATACATATTGTGTGGCATAATGTTCACGTTAATGGGATTCTTCTCATTCCTGCTCTAAAACAGTGAAAATCAAGTCCTTCCCATAGGGATTTGAGGACTGGCACCTGCCCAACACTACAGAGCTGATAAGAAATTGTTTAACCATGTTGATTGTCTTGCAACTCTGCAGGACAATTTAATCTTTGCAACCTAGTTAATTACCACAGTTTTATTTTTCTTCTTACTTGTTTGTATAGAGTGTTTGGAGACTTGAGTACTTGACTGGTGAGCTGTAGATCTCAACTGCAGACTGAATGGGAGCTGAAGGCGGGTGGTCAGGGGAATATTACCTCTGACTTTCTCCAATGTAATTGAAGGTAGAATTTGACACATTGGCATCTCTCTGTTTCAGCCATTGTCACTGGCTTCAGCTGCCACGGTTAAGTATGTAGTCATTCATCCTTGGCAGACACCATCCTTTACAGCACAGGAGGATGGTCTCTGGATGTTAATGCCACAGCACTCTGGGAGCAGCTGGCTATATCAAATTCAAGGCATGCAGATTGTCTTGGCCATTTTACTTAGCAGATGGGTAAGGCTTGATAGATTGAAGATTTAGTTTCCAAGTCAAGGGCCAGATGTTGCAGTGGGAGAGAAAAGTAAATCATATCACTATTCGGAGGGAAAGGCTCAGGTACTGTATCACAAAATTGTTGCCATTCATTTTCCTCTGACTTGCACAAAATTTGTGTCATTTTGCCTTTCAATATCACCTACTATGGCATTCTGCTTTGTTTTGAGATGCTTTGCAATGCTGTCTGTGAGCCCATTTAATGAGCTTGAAAGCAGTTGCTGCAGATTTATGACAGTTTAATAAGTCTAAATGCCATATTTTTTTTTAAGCTGAAAGTGAAAGAGAAATCTTTATTTCCTATCACCCCAAATAGTCGGGGTTTCTTCTGTTCTTTTTTCTACACATCCTTTTCTTCAATACAACAGATCCATTTCATGTTTTATAAAGAAAAATGTATTCTTTACTCCTGAGCTGGTCAAGCTATTAATATTCAGTGGCTTTTCACAAGGTCACTGGTACCAGTGGTTGTTAGAGAGTTTTGTGGTGCTTTCCCTAGCCTTTCTCGTGTTGGTTGATGGGAGAGGACAACTTGGCTTTTGGAAAGGCTGCCCAGAACCATGGGAAATGGGGAGGGTCTGACCCTTTGAGCAGGGGTCTTGGAGGTAAGACCTGGTGTTGCTGTGTGGCTTCTCTAACAGCCTCAATGTGTATTTGGGGGTTCCCCTGTTTTTATTTGTTTCTGTTCCTAAAAATAAGCATTGAAAGCTCAAAATTTTTTGCCTGAGAATTCTTCTGTTTTCTGCTTTACAGAGCTGTTTCCAGCAGAAAGACAGGTCATGGATTCCTCGTATGCCTCTACCATATGGTTTAAATTCTATAGCATGTGGTATAAATTTTAACACTTTACAAGTCTGCTGGTTTTGTAAAATCAGAGGCTTGAGGAGGTTCTGAGTTTAGCCTATAAAATAATTAGCTAAACCAAGAGCTTCAGCTGCTTGATACAATGAATGATGGATATTGAGAACTGGTTTTTAACTCATCAGGATATGCTAAACTTAGTACTGCTGTAACATAGCGACTTTCTATAGAGTAGTACCTTGGTGCCCATGGTCAGCTGTGGTGCTGTCTGTCCTCTGCTCACACTTCTGCTCTGCTCCTTCGCTGGAACTTTCCTCTTTGGAGTATTAATACAATTATTCTGAGACGGTGCTTGGCCTGCCACCTACCCTATGGACACTGAGGGTAAGCTGTAGGAATAGCACTTTAAAGCAAGGTGACAACAGGTTGTGCTGCTGAAAGGTATTAACGCTGTTGTCAATAGAGTTCATGACTCATTAACCTTGTTCACCGAGGAATGAATCATCTCTCAGTCCCCACATTAGATGCGGCAGCTGTAAGTAAATGCAAGCTGTCTGGGGTAATGATTCCCACCATGACTTCACCTGAAGAACATCTCTAGTTTATGAGTGCAGGATGAAGTCACTTGTGCATTACCTTTTCCTCCATTTAAACACTTGTTTTGTTCATTGCATTAACATCAAGCCATTCATTCTACTCGGAACAGCAGGTGCATGGGGTACTGAAGTCACCCAAAGGGTATGCTAAACAAAGAGATTTTGCTTCCTCATGACATGTTCCTCCCATATTTACCCTATGGTTAGTGCTCTGTTAGCACAGGTAACTGCTTAATGGTATCTCTGTTTATTTTTCCCTTGTGCTTGATGTGATAGTTACCTATTTATTCCTGCTGAAGAGGATTACAGGCATTTTTCAATTATAAATGATGCACACAAGCATTATTTATCCTGTTTACTGCAGACCTGTAGAGTGTTAGTCTTTAGCAAAAGCATCTTGTTCAGGAAACATTTGTTACAGTGGTACTGTGGGTATTTTAGGGCAATTTCAGGATGGTTTTCCATCTGTCTATTAATGTTTGCTATGCAGCACGCTCGTGACCTGCAGCATCGCAGGTTTGTGTTCGTGCATGAAATTCCTGTGCTTGGGAAGTTCTCATTCGTGATGTCTCTTCTATGTTGGCCTCTTGAAGGAGAGGGAAACTCATTGCACCTAGCTCACAGGAAAAGAAAAGCTTTCAACAGCTTTGTTAGGTGTGTGTTGGGTGCAGCCGAAGTGCTGAGACCCAATTACAGATGTGTGACCCTTCTCTAGCCCTGCAGCCAAGGCGTCATGAGAAATGTGGCATGTAAATCTGAAGAATTCGTTGCTATTTTCCAAAGGGATATATTCATAAGATAATAAAAACCACTTTGCTCTAATGTATGTTATATAACAGAAGAAGATGAAAACAGCTTGTAGAAGGTTACAAGCTCCGGCTTCATGACATGGAATCATAAAGGAGGTCAGAAGGACACTTCTTACTGTAGATATTTTTGTCCCTTTTTCCTTCAGCCTTTTTTTCTCCCTTTCTTTTCTTTTAAGTATCAGCTGTTGTCAGAGGCAGGATTCTTGTACGGGTGAATCTCTGATCTCAACCAGCTCCAGGCCAGTTAAACCAGAGGCGTACAGCAGTAGAGATAGAATTTGGCATTTTGGGTTTCAGAAACCTCTGTTTCTCTATGAACACAGGCGGAAAAATGATACAGAGCAGTGAAAAAAAAAAGGGAAGAAAATTCATGGTGGTTTGGGGCTTTTAAGCACTTGAAGCAAAAAAGCTGTAAGAAAAGATTTGCTCTGAAGCTTGAACCATTCCGCAGAATGAGAAAAGTTTCAGGAAATTTCTAGTGGTCTTGCCAGGATCCTGAAACAGTTGTAGCGAAGTGCGGGAGAGCAGTGTGTGAGTAGTTGGAGAAAAGGGGAGAAGCATCTCGAAGGAAAATAAGACGATGTCCCATACAGGTCTGAATTGACGTCGCCACAGGTGGTACTAGTTTGCATGTGATTTTTAAAGAAACATGAGATTCCACTCCCCATTCCCTCAGAGAAAACATGATTGCAGGTCCATGGAGCATTTACTTGCCAGGTCTCAGAGAAATAACACGACTGTTGATTTCATGCTGTTGAAGAGCACAGCACATTTGCAGAATATGCTATCAAATAGGTTGTGTAGCAGGATCTATAGAGGCACATAGCACCTCCCCAGATTAAAGGAGCACTGCCAAGACAGATTAAGAATTGATCTATTTTGACAGAAAATCCCAAAAGGAAGAGTTTTAACCTTTAGGAGTCTTTCCATCTATTTGCTTTCTTCAAACCAATTGCAGCTGTCACCAGAAATAGAAACAAAGCAAACTCTATACTACTTATGCTTAAGCAACAAAAAATAAAACATTTTTCAAGCCCAGTGCAAGGTTTTTTTATAGTCTTGTATTTAATTGGGGTTTTTTAATGATTCTTTGGTTTTTAAGTGGTAGCCATGGCTTGGAGAAACCTGAATAAATGGAAAAGATGTAGGAACATGTCTTGCAATAGCTCTGCATTTTTAGTGTTTACTGTTCATTTGCCAGAAGCCAGACAGAACCTACAAAGTGGGTCACTGGGTCCAGTGTACTGTGATTATTATTTATACAGCATCCAAAATGTACAGAGCCACCCCTTTGGCTGTATAAAAGTTCATGCTTCAAAGAGTTTACAGCCTTCAGGGCCCATAACATTATTGTCAGTAACATCTAAGCTGTGTATATTTCAAAGCTGCTATTGCTACTTTCATAATCTTATTGCATATCTTGCCCTACCTGGTTGTTGAAAGTTCTGGAGTACTGTGATGAGAAAGGGATCTTCAATTTCCATTTAAAACACCAAACTGAACCCAACTGTTTTGTCTGTAGACAAGAGCACGAAAATGTGTCCTGAACACAGCAGAGTACTTCAAAGGCCAAATAAACAGAGAAAAGAAAGGTGGTTTGTTGTGGGCTTTTTCAGTGCAGTTGGCTAAGAACATAATGAGGTTTCTAAGAATCCTAATTGGTCATGGGGAGGAAGGATGAGAAGAAACGTGCTCGTGCTTGTGAAACCTGGGCAGTGGATTCCAGTGTTCTCCTCACGCCATTCAAATTTTGGACATTTTTTTTACAATAAAGCATTTTTGGATGTGCTGTTGTCAGTGGTGTGCCCTTCATAAGAGTGCCCTCGAAGCTGGTTCTGTACCTCATGCCAAAGTGTGTTCCCTGCGGGGCACGAGGTCCTCTGTCAGGGATATTTTCTTTTGTCTGCGCTCCTTTCCCCATATGTTACTATGTGCCCATAAAGGTATCCAACTCTGGTTTTCCTTATGACATTGAGATCCTGGGCAGGCAGCAAAGTCCAGAGGAGCTCTGTTGCTTTTTATGTGTGTGCCCGCTGAGAGCAGTCTGTCCAAAAATGATCGACACTGCTCAGGCTTCTGATACTGACCAATGTCAAAAATGTCAGAAAGATGTGCCCCATGAATGAGGAACAAACCAGTATTTATCTCCTAAAAGTAAATTGGGAAGTGTGTTAAAAATGGAGCATGGTCACAGGAATTGGGGGTTATCCCTTCAATAGCTCTAAAGAAGCAAAAGGTTAAAAAAATTGCACTGTTGGTTGTAAATTCCTTGGCTGTGTTACAAGTGCTGAAGTGATGGGTTTAATTTGTAAGTTGTGGACTTCAGTAGGTTTAATCCTTCCTTCCTGCCTTTCCCTCCTCTCTCTGGTGCTAGGTTTCAGTGTTGCAGAGGTTACAGATGATTGCTGGGTGATAGAAGAAGTAGTACAAGATACCAGGTTTTGGTCTGGCGGCACAGGCAATTACGTTGTCAAAA
The DNA here is from genome assembly GCA_009867235.2 of Psittacus erithacus. Taxonomy (NCBI): domain Eukaryota; kingdom Metazoa; phylum Chordata; class Aves; order Psittaciformes; family Psittacidae; genus Psittacus; species Psittacus erithacus. The sequence goes on from WYDI02006643.1 coordinate 46,473, forward strand.
ATCAGAGATTTCTTCTAGATCCTCTCACAAAGGTTTCTTCTCTCTCCCTTGTCCAAGTGACACTAGATTAAATAAATGTAAAAATGTGAATAGTGAAGAGATGCCAAGGCCCAACTCCATTACAGCTGAGAGGGATCCAGCTTCACCGATTCCACCCGCAACATGAGGTTTATTCCTCTATCAGTAAGGGGCGAACTGATCTGAGATAAGTTCTGTTTATCACAGCAGTTTTCCTCTGTGAAAGCAGAAGTAGGTAGAAAAAAATCAGCTCTCTGTTTCTAGGGGCGGCTTTTTGCTGGGCTGATAGTGTGGCTAATGTTTTAATGAATTTAGAGGACGCTTTCTTTTGATTTAACTTCTTTATTTTACTGTGGCATGAAGCCTTGGCATTTGTTGAAGAGCCACTGTAAATGTGAGAACTGAGCAGCTTGTTAGATAACATCTTTTTTTTTATCTCTTTAGAAGATTAAACGGAGACTGTTCTCCCTGATGCCAGAATAGATGTAACCAATCCTGTATCTTTTGCTTGTAGGTCAGTCAGAGGGACAATCCAGCACTGGATCCCATTATCCATGGGTTGAAGGGCGTCGTACATCATGGTAAGTAGCTACTTAAACTTTCTCCTCGCTGGGAAGGGGAGAAGGGCAGGAATATTGTCCTTAAGGGATCAGGTCACCCCAGTGAGCCTGCACATTCCTCATTCACTGATACTTAAGGGCATCACAGCTATTATTTGATTGGTAAAGATCGGAGTCATTTGTTACCTGAAAATGGTTTGGGGTTAACAGTAAACAATTTGTTTCTTTTCAGTCAGTGCTCAAGAATGCGTAAGCTATCAATCAAACCCTGCTGCAATATATCATTCATATTAGTACTTCGAAGGCAGCGTTGATGCTTCACTCCTGCTATTTATCTTCTCCTTGCTCTAAAAATACTCCTTTCTGAAGTTTCTATTTGTTTGTAAATTATTTGTCTTTCAAATTTAGGGAGCTGATAATGAAACAGAAAATTAACTATCTATGAAAATTAATTAAACTGTGCAGCAGATGAACATCTTTCTCATGCTGACATAAATACGATCATTCGGCTGTTCTGATGAATATAAACCTATTATCCTTGAACTTATAGAAGGTACTGAAATAAATATTAATGTATTTTATACTTTTATAACCAGTTTTTACTTGGGAATTTTCTTGAAACCTTAGCACGGGTAATGCATCATTAGCAGTGGCATCAAGATGCTCCAGTTCCCGAAGTGCTCTTGTCAGATTTTAATATAATGATTTGCAAAGTTTTAATAATCTCATTCAAAAGGCATCTGCTGGAATGCTGCTAGGTACTCCCAGCCAATAGATGTCATTATCTAGCTCCCACTGGGTAACAAAGCAGGCTAGCAAAAGTAGAGCAAGGATGAGTTCGTCTGCAAGGTTTTTTCAGTGGCTGCGCAGTTTGACGTTGAAGTGAAGAAGCCATTTAACCGGTCCAGGATCTCTTTTAGCATTGTTTTCTACCTGCCTTGTACTTCAAGACTCTTTACCCCCTGCAAGCGTGGCAGTGTTTTAGCCACCTCCCTGCGCCTTCTCTTGCTCCTTGCTGCTGCAGCCAAAATAGCCACAAGTGGATAATCACACCAGTGTCTCCGAAGGGTATTATTCCATTGTCAAAAATAATTCTTTGGGTAGGATGTGACACAGTCCCAAGGTTGTGATTCCCTGACCACATAATGGTTAGTCTGTCTTGGTGCTGCCTACCCATAGCAAAATCTGGGTGGATAAAAGGCGTTTATTTTTTTTTGGCTCACAGTGCACAGAAGGCTGCTAGTGTTTCAAGTAAAGGAAATTGCTTGATATATTTCAATAGCTTGTTTCCTTTTCAAAACATTAAGGAAGAAAAAGAGGAAAATCTTGCTTTCCTTCCTGTTTCAAAGGCCCTGATTAAAGGCCTCTTCTAACGTTCTTTTGGTGGTTGGAGTAAGGGAATTTCCTCCTACAAAGTTGTTGCTCAGAGAAATTGTTCTCTTTAACTTAAATATTGACAGAATGCATCAGTGAAGGATTCTCATCTCATATCTCTCTTAATATTATTACATAGAGTAATAGTAAAGATGTGAGGTTTTATTCCAGCTGCTCTTATTTCTCTTCTTGATGTAATACACTTATATCTTACATGAGCAGAATTCTATGAATTTATCTGAAAAGGTGCTTCCTGCCTTCCATTTGGCTGCGTTTGACTGAGACTCTAAGGCAACGTGGACTTTTGGGCTGAAATACAGGGGAAAACTGTTGCGGTTTTTTGATAGAGTGGTTGGAGCAAGCAGGGATCCAACAAAAGTTGCTGGAGAAAGGCAAAATTGAAACCTTAAGTTTCTTTGCATTTTATAACATTTCCTTGATCGTGTTGGTTCTTGGTGATCATCACAATACAGAGGCACACATCTGTAATGTAGAAATCAGGAATACATATGGACATCGAGATAACTACCTTGGTATTAAATTAGACTGTTCTCATATATCCTCTGTTGCCTGAAGTGATCACCAACCCCTCAGCTTCGCTCCTCCCGTGTGCCTCATCTCAACACACCTCATGTAAAGTGTAACCTTACTCATTTAAGTAAGACTTCCTTGGTTTTCTATATCCCTCTCCCTCCAAACAGCAGAGCATCCTCCTTGAGTTGTGCTGGACAGTCACTCCTTCCTCACTATCATGCAGTTGCAAAGAGGAAGTTACACAAATATTCATCATCCTCCTCGTTTTATTTGCCTTGTGGTACTACAAGACGGCCAGGCCCTGTATGGGGACTCCAGTCTGCACCACGCCATATGAAGCACCCATGCTGACCTGTCCCCATAATGGTGACAGATCCAGTGACCCTCAGTTATATGTAGGGGATGGTACTAATGGGTGGTGAGCTGGTTTTGAATTTCTGTTGCATAGCTTTTCATTTTTCCTGTGAAGTCCTTGTTTTCTTACAGTGCCCTTCCAAAGGTAAGTGAACAATTCCAGTGGCACAAGGACTTTCTGTGGAAGTGAAAGCAATTTTTGCTTCAGATTTTGTCAGGGATTTGAATTACTTACTAATTTGATGGAACATAAATAATCATGCCCTTCACAGTGTCACCAGCTTAGTAACAATGATAGAGAAACACACCTAAAAATCAATACAGGCTTAGTTGCTACTCGGAGTTCACTTTGTTTCCTCATCTCCAGGCATAATTTTGTAGAATCTTAATGCCACATTAATCTTAATTTTACATGAACAACCATATAAAGTTGCTTAGCTGGAAGGAAAAGCAGCGATGTACCAAATACCTAACAATGCTTGGATCAAGGATAATGCATTTGGGTTTGCCCTGGATCTACCTGCCAAACAGTGTGTTCCTAGCACATCAATGCTCCCCACCTCCTGTACCTGCCCTGGCAGAGCACAGGAACACTGAGGAGGCTCTTTTCAGAGCTGTCGGATGCCTGTTGCTGACTTTAAAGCTGTTTTTGGGTTTGTGCTCTGCCAAGGATTTGTCACACCTCCCGGCGACGAGGTGCCTGTTATTCTCACTCCTGCTTTCCCTGCCGCAAAGCACGCAGCAAGCGTGCGTCTGCCATGGAGCTCGCCAGAGACTGACAGCTGGGAGCGTGCAGCCCTCTTTGCAGAAGGGATATGGGCTGTGGGTAGGAGTGATAGGGATTCTGTGATGCCAACTTGCTGGTATCTTTCAGCTCTGACCACTGGGGGTCTTTTGTAGCTCCTCTTCAAATACGTTTCTCATCACAAAAGCTGATGGGAAAGGTCTCTAGCAGCGCTGGTGGGATGGTGCACGTCCTTAGTTGAAGTTGAGTCATTAGGTAAAGTAATAGTCACTAGCGCCTGGCTGCGCTTGCACTACATGTGGGCCGGTCGTGGTGCTGCAAATCAGTCTTTTCAGCCTTGGTTTTGCTGTAATGTGCTCAGCTGGGTGCACTGCCCTCAGCAACTCTCTTTTCGTCCTTCCTTGTGATACTGAGGAGCACAGGGCAGGATGGAGCTGCTCGTGTGCAAAGGCTGAGGAGGCTCCCAGGGGCTCAGAGAGAATGATAATGCCCTTGTGGGAGTAGGGGAATGTGAAATACCAGGTTATGTTTTATACAGTTGATTTGCATTAAAATGGCTACTAAAGCTTTTGTCTGCCACATGCTTCAGCAAGATCTCAGAGGAGCATCTAGCAGGACGGAGCTCTTGCACAGAAACATTGCTTTTTCCCACCTCTGCTGTCTTTGACTTGCCCTTTTTAGTACTGTTTTGTATGTAAGCCTCTTAGTGATGCCTTTTCCTTGTTCTTACAAGCTGCCATCTTCTCTACCCGGTGCATTTTCCTCTCCCAGCCTGAGCATGGGTGCTCTACACAGTCCCGTTTTCCCATGCAGACAAATGAGAGCAGCATCCCACAGTACCTCAAGCCCCTGGAAAAACCTTCAAGGTGATGGAAACCATGTTTTGACAGTCTGTCCTGTTCTCCTGTGTCTTGTCACGAAGAATCTACACAGATCAGCAGAAAATTATTAGCAGAGCACAAATAAATTACCACAGCAGAAAAGCCTCTATTAATGTCACAAAAATGGGGCTCTTATTCCCTTCCTTGTCAAAAGTGAGTACTGAAAATCAAAGTGTAGCCAGATCAAAAGCTTAGGTACAAAGTGAATTAATGGCATCTGTTGCTTGTTTGTGAACGTGAGGTGGGGTGAGAGGAAGAGAGGAACCTTTGTTTGTTTAAAAAGGATTTTGGAAGAAAACCTCTATTGTTAAAATGCCATAACTTAAGCTCAGCATGGAGCAGAGTGTGATCTTGGGTCTCCCTTGAGATGGGTGAGAGGTGTTCAGGCAAGTTGTTGGTGACCACCAAAGTTTCAGGGGTTATTGGGGAGACCAAAATACATTGGAAACATAATTGCTTTAATAATGAAAAAGGAAAGAGAGTGAATGTGTTGCACATCTCTCCACTTGTCCTAGACAAAAATCAGTGAATAACCTGTTTAAAATAAATCAGCACTAAAAAGGAAGCAATCCAGACAGTGTTAGTTACCCTGTGGATCTATCACACCAGAAGGCAAAACAAGAAAACAAGCAGCGTGACAGGTTTTTGCTTTTGTTTTTAACTTTAACCATAACACCACCTGACAAGCTGTTTGCTTTCTGCACCAAATATCCAGGGGTTGTGGAGAAGAAAGGCGGGGGAGAGGGCTGAGGGTGAGATGTGATACTGTGGGATCTCATCTTTTAAAGTAGAACTTTGAAGCAAGCAGCAGCCCAATTTGGAAGAAGGAAGGCCATCAAAGGGGGAACAGCATGATGTGTTGAACTGAGAAGGAAATGTGGAGGAGCATTTCTGTTTCCTCGGGGATGATATGGATGTATTCTTTGTTTTCTGATCAGTTCTTGTGTTCACAGCCAGAGTGGCCATGTGAAAGGGGCCAAGACACTGTTGCTGTGAATCAAACAGCAGAAGGAGGGAAGTGGGAAATGAAGATGAGAGCAGAGGTGATAAGTTCACACCTTTATATAGGGCAGCTCTGTGCATAGCTGCAGGGGTCTCTGATTTAAAAGAATAGATGATGGAAGTGTTGGAAATCTCTGGTCCTTCACCTGTCTGTTCTGCGGAAAGCAGCGTTGGTCACTGCTAAGACCAGAAAGCTGACATAGGATTAATAAATTGCATAGAAAAACTAATTCATGCAGTTATTAAGAATTAAGGTGGCTGCTGAATGTGAACAAAGCAGCTGCAGGGGGAAGGAGCTTGGTGCTTTGCTGGTGGGTTTTAAGGATATTTGCTAAGAGAGGGGTGGTGAAGTCTGAGAACATGTGGTTGTGCTGGAGCAGATGTGAACAGCCCAGGCTCCTATGGCCACTTCTGCCTCACTTCACCCTACCTCCTCCAGGGTCCAGCTTGCTCCAGGGGTCCTCCTCTCTAAACTCCTTGTTGTAGTTTCTTTTTCTTCCTATCGCTGATGCCCATTCTGTGTTTCTCGGTTTCCATGTCCTTGTCTCAACACGTGCCTCTGCCTCAGGTGAGATTTTGTCTCAACCCTGTCTAGAACCAGCAGTGCTTAAGCATTAAAGGTTCAGAATTACTTTTAACTTAGAGAGTTAAGACCTCTCCTTCCCAGGTAAACCTTTTCTTCCTGAGCTGAGGGGGAGGGAGAAAAATTAAGCCTGAGACCAGCACCTGGCATCAGAATGTTCAACTTCTCTTTATTTTTGCATAGCAGACATTGCCATTTTTTTTTCCTCCTTTATATACTACTCACTGCTTGTCTCAGATTAAATTACCCTGCAGGACTGTGTTATTATCTCATTCCCTTCCTCTTGCCGTGCTGTGCGTTCTGTGTCCTTACAGTTCCCTGTTGTTCAGCAGAGGGCCTGTCTTTTTTAAACCTAAATAAAAGTGAGAAAAATAATTGCACAATAAATGACAAGAATTACCCTGAGTACAGGGGACTGTCAGAAACTGCTGGATTTACGCAGCAAGTACTCATCTGCTGATCTTGCCAGTTAAAATAACGTATACTATTTGCAATCTCATCTTTCCAATCACCCCTGTGAGCCCAGTCCCCGGCTGGTGTGCAGCTTACTTCATCTGGGGAGTTCTGGCTCAGTGGGTGTGCGACATGGTGTCCTTATGATTATTTTTGTGTGTTTGCTTTTTAAATGGTTGAATGCAGAAGCTTTAGAATGACTTGGCTCATTGTGCAAATGGAATTGGCAGTAATATTGTTTAACAAATTTGGGAGACTTTCAAAGCTCTTCATATTGGTATTGCAGATTTCTGTTATTCAAAGCGGAGCCTGGTGACGTTTCCACCTATCAGGCATTGCACATACGTTAATTTTGGAAATAAGCTCATTTTAAGATCGTTTTCGCTGCAGCCAAGTTCCTGTTTTCTTACTGAAAAGCGTGATGAAAGTCCCAAAGCGTTCCATGAGATATAAATGAACTTGGCATATAGTTATTTTCTTGTGATCTCCAATCCAAGTTCCTGTTAGATTTTAAAAGGGTTTTGATCACAGATAGTTGTGTGCTGTTTACCTGCATCTCTCTAGAAGCCTCTTACTCTGCAGTGATTTGGTTAAGATTCAGGTCTATCTTTATCCAGCATTTTACAGAGTATATTTTTAGCAAGTCAGTCCTTGAACTCAAAATGTTCGACTGATGGCTCTTGTAATATAGTAATTGCTGATATCAGCTTGTGAAAAGTGCAGTAGCTGGTGGAGATTCGCTTCTGGTATCTCTTTTAAGATCTGATTTTTAACTCCGCTTGGAAAACTATTGTGCACAATTCAGTATTAGTTCACATCTGGTGGTGATGCCTCGACAAATAAAGAGTGTAAATAGGTCAGCTTTTTATAGCATGCCTGCAATTGCTCTGACTTTGGGTTGTACAGATAATGGCCTTTGGTGCCATGCAAAATAGTGGGGAGATTTTTCAGCCTAAACAACAGATATACTGGTTGTGACTCTTCCCATTACTGTTATGGGAGAAGGGCCAAGAGGTAGACATGAATGTTGTATCAGAAGGTCAAGTATGTTACCAGCTGGCTCTGTTAATTGTTTTTTGTGAATGTAAGAGTTAAAATGCAATATTGTCCTTTCATGCTGTGGAGCACTGGGAAGTTTAAATGTCACATTCATTGTCTTAATTGTCAACAATGAATCTATGGTACTTACTCATTTTTCCCTTGGAAATATTAGAGTGGACATGTTTCTATGAGCCTTGATGCTGTGAACAAAGTAATGCTGTTTGTTAACTGCTAATAAATTCTGCACTGTGTTATTGGAGCATCTGCGTGGATGTTTGGGGTGCTGCTGGGTGCTGCTATTCTCTGCATTGCCTGGAAGTGGGGGCTGCAGCAGCACATTTATTACTGCTTTCCCTGAGGGATGTTCTCTAGGGTCGCATCTCTGGGGCTCTGATCTCCTGGTCATTTGTTTTCTGCACGGGTCTGCATTCAGGTGCTGAGGTGGGAGTAGCACAAGGAGCAGCCGAAGAGATGCTTCAGTGGGGCTCTGGTCTGGGTGTATGAACGATCAGGTGGTTCACAGATCAGTTTTGCAGCACTGATTGCAGTGGTTCACCAGTATTTGCAGGTGAACGCATGTTTTCATCGCTGTGTTTTATTGCTTTTGTCTGCCAGTTATTTCCCAGTACCTGTCAAGGAATGCTGCCTTGTAGATCATGTAGTTCCCAGCCTTGTCCACTTTCTCCCTCCTGGAACTTCTCACCCTGCTCCTCTGTTCCCAGCCTTCCAGGCCCAATTCATTCCCATCCCAAACACTGAAAACAGAAAATAGGAGCCAGTCATAAAACAGTGAAGAAAGGTTCTTTCCCTTTTAGTGGGAATTAGATACATACACATCTGTGTGTATGTATATAAATATTTCTCCATATTCAGTGAGTGCTGTTGCTTAGGTTGCAAATTGTTCTCATTGCAGTTTTAGCAACAGTAACTGATTTAAGGTTGAAGTTACAAAATCACATTTTCAAAAAGGTTGGAAGCTCTTAGAAACATAACTTCATGGCATTTACTGTTTCTGTGTTCCCTTGAAGGATATGGGATGTAGATTCGTGAATTTCTAAGTTCCCTTAAGCTTCATGAGAAGATCTGTTTGTGGCTCTAATTCTAAAACTCTGCACTGTGCACCTAGATGGAAGCGATACAAATGAATGGTCTGTTTTCAAAATGTTAGGCTATTAAAGCATAATCAATTGATTATCATCTATTTTAGCAGTTATTTTAATCCAATTATGTATGTTTTTTTAGTCTTTGGAATTCATTAATGAAAACTTAAAGCATTCCTTATAGTCAAGAAAAATCAGATGGAGCACACCCTGCCCTACTTAAACTGTGTATTAGCAAAGCTGCTTTTTCCTCAAGAAATACTGTTTTTCACAGATGACTGTGGCTTTCCAAATGCTTTGGAAAAAAACCTCTCTAATTGATAACCAAAATTTAATCATAGTCGGATACTACCAGTTTGCATTCAAATAAGGTATTTCTCTGTCTAAATAAGCTTCCCTTAGTTGATTATTCATACTGTAGTTCAAAATGTTTAAAAATGAAAGACAGAGTTGGATGAAATGTAGACTACTTAATACAGTGTGTATTTAATATAAAAGTCATGCATTATTCATATTTTCAATTTGAATAACTTTGAATTTAGCATCCCTGTTCTTCATCTTTTCCTTTGATGAACAATTAATTATTAAAATATAATATTGTCAGCATATGGCACAAAAATCCTTGAAAGTGTAAAATGAGCTTCGTTCTCCTGCCATCCCTTGATAAAGGGATACCTCATATTCTCTGTTTCTCACAGAATGTTTATCCAGCATCTGAAGTGTTCCCGTCAATCTAAATACAAGGTTATAAAAGTTAAAAATAGTTAAATTGTTAATTTTAACTGAAACATTTTTTTCTTAAACGCAGGAGGAATGCTCTTTTCAAAGTGTGCATCTACCCCCCATCTGTTTCGTATATAGTCACTGGCTGTTAACGCAAAGAGGATGGTTGCATGTTCTAATGCTCTTTTAGATTCATAGCAGTCTACTGTGTGCTCAGCTTCCATATACAGAGAGACAGGTTCTTAAATAGAAACCCTATATCATTTTGCTGTGCCGATGTATGTGTGCTGCATTCGGAAATCAAATCCTGTGACTGAGTTTGCAGGTTTTCAAACCAATTTTTCCTGCATAAAAATAAGGCAATCAAATTAAATATGACCTTTTGCTGTGATTATGACTCCTTGATTAGAATCCCTTTGAACTTTGGCCAATGATATATATTGCACTATTTATTATCTAAGCACGCTTTTTTTCCCAGAGGTATGCTATGAAAACAAAAAATGTGGTTTATCATTTCTTTCCTTTTTGGAGATGCAGAACTGGTTGATATCTGCTTGGATTAAAAGGAAAGAAATGGTTAATGAAGAGATTGCAGTTTTCTGTCTCAGTGTAAGCTATGACTTTAATAGAATTCCTCATATTTTGGAATGCTAAAAGCTATAAAGACATTGATATTGGGCAGTAGACTAAAAGATGTCTGAAGCGCATCATGTGTTTGCACCTTGCAGCAGCAGTGGAGGAAACAAATCCCCCTGATAATCAGGCTGCTGCTCAGAGGTATAGGCACCTCGTGATTTGATCAAGACTTGTAGAGAGCTGTGGGATGCTGTGGAATTGAATTCTGCAGACTCCATCCTTTTTCTTTTCCTCCTGACTTTGGAAGACATGTGTGTCAATCACCAGCCTACCTGCTTCTCTGCTCTGCTGCAAGGGGAGCAGGCTTGCTTAGCAGCTCTGATGAGATGGGAAGAGAAGAGTTCCTGCTACCTACATGTGTACTCGTTTGAGGCACGGAGAAAGTGAGGAATAGAGATGTATGGGAGAGCCTCACATGTCCACATGCCCTGAGGCAGCGAACACCTTTGCACAGGCTGAGAGAGAGCTCCGGCCTCTGAGTCAACATGTATTGCAGAGGATAAATGCTCAGGGATGGCAGGGAAATTGTCTGCCTGCAGCTGTTCCCTCCTTTCATTTATTTATTTTTCCTCACAGTGTTAAATATTACCAGCTTGTCACTGTTACTTGAAGCTAAACGCTTTCACTGCTAGGTTTGCATTCCAGGCTCTCCAAGGAGCCTCTCAGAGGCTGGATTTGTCCCCAGACTGATGGACCCTGGGAAGGGAGTTTCTTGGGTTAGGGAGAAGTGGCAGTAGTTTTACCTTTGAACCTTATTTCTTCAGCATGGTGCTGCCTCCGGCATCTCAGCAATCGGCAGAGGAACTGACCCTGCTCCTCCATCCCTTTCCCTCACTGGTGCAGATGGAGTGGATACGCTAACTGATGCTCTTTGGTCAGGCAGCAGCAAGCAGGACCACTGCAGCCTGTCTGTGTCCCTGCTGGATCATGGTGAACCCTCACTGCCATCAAGCTGAAAAGCCATTTACTGAGTGCTGAAGCCACTAAATGTGGTGTTAGTTCTATTCTAGAATAAGCTGGTAGGATAACAAGGGCACTTCACACCTGCACACATTCAAAATAGGAGTGTGCGTGGTTGGTATAGGATTGACTAGCGTTTTAGCTGCTCTTTTAATAATCAACACATCAACTCTTACAGAGCCTTCCTGATAGGGTGTTTTCACCTTTCATTATATATATATGATAAAACATGTTGCCGTTACACCTTGTTAGTCTGCCTATCAACTGCTTTAAAGACATGTAAAAAGAACCAAAGTGTAATTCTGCTTGTCAATCTTCCCTGCAGAGAAGGAGACCTTTCTGGATCCCTTTGTGCTGAGGGAGCTCCTGCCGACATCGCTGGGGAGTTACTACCGCTACGCAGGTTCTCTGACTACTCCTCCGTGTAGCGAAATTGTGGAGTGGATCGTTTTCCGGAAGCCCGTTCCCATCTCTTACCATCAGGTGTGTTTATTTTGTTTGTCCATCTCTTGATTTGTCCTCTTTAAAACAGTGTTTTCAAAACCTCCCATTGTAATTTTGAGAACAAAAAATGTTTCTGTTGACAAAAAAGGAAGTGTTGGTGATTCCTTTTATTCTCTTAAGTAATATTGTTTCTGAACATGAGCCATCAGTCTTAAGAAGACAGTACAACATGAAACCCGGCTTCCTTTCAGTGATTTATTTGCTATTGTTTTTGTTAAGATTAAATTAAGCCATGATATAAATATTTACATGGAGTTCCTTTTTATTCTTTTTAATTGAAACTTTCTTTTCAAAGTGAGTGATTTCAGTTCTGCTCAGATTTAGTAATTTGAACTAATTACAGTAGAAAAGACATCTTTCCATTAATTCTCCATGCTTAACTGTTTTTACAACACAGTAAAGCTGCCATTATGGGCTCTGAGCTGGTGCACAAATCTTTAATATTAGCGCATAGTAGCTTTTAATGCAAATAGTCACAATGTCTGGGATTTGTCTGGAGAAGAATGCTCCCAATCAACAAATGGCTGGATGGAATCAGGTGTTTACCGGTGAAGTGTATTCTGACATTGTGAGACTGTTGTCTTCAGAAGGCCATCCTGCTGAAGTTAGTTTTCCCTTTTAGCAACTGGCAAAAGCTACTGAAAGCAGACTTTTCAAATCATAGAATCATGGAGTGGTTTGGGTTGGAAGGGACCTTAAAGCTCATCCAGTTCCAACCCCAACCCATGAGCAGGGATATCTTCCACTAGAGCAGGTTGCTCCAAGTCCCATCCAACCTGGCCTTGAACATTGCCAGGGATGGGGCAGCCACAGCTTCTCTGGGCACCCTGTGCCAGCGCCTCAGCAC